>JASVEL010002679.1:0-16012 GCA_032618575.1 Nicotiana noctiflora | reverse complement strand
ACCAGTCAGCTAATATGCAAACACAGCCTCGCAGGCTCAAAAGTAGTTTGAAAACCCTTTTTATCATTTTTCAGTTGGAAAACAGTAATACCAAGTTCCAGAGATTGGAAATAGCATGATAACATGAATAGCTACGGACTGGTAGTAACTAACATGCCAATATGATAAGACAATGATAACGATCCTCGCGGGATCCAATAACTGGCTCACGGCCCACAAGTATACTCAACCGCCCAAGAAGGGGGTTCCTCGGCTCAAGAGTAGCCATTATCACAATATATAATATGCAACCATCCGAGAAGGAGGTTCGACGGCTCAAGAATAGCCTAATATCATAATACAGTATCAACAAGTCGGACTAAGCCATAGTCCCCAATCACAATCGACCCCGCACTCACAAGAGAGTACGTGTCTCGCCGCTATACAGGCGTCACAAAGTGGTATACCGGGGTTTCGAACCCGCTGGTCATCACCCACATCTATTACTCACCTCAATACGGCGCGACGACTACTCCGCAATGCCCTTTCCACGAGAATCAAGCTCCGCATGCGTAGAATCTGATCAAATACAGTAGAAACACAACAAATTAGGCCAATGGGACGACACCCAATCAAAATAACTCAATTTACATCAAAATTCCCAAAGTTGTCAAAACCCGACTTTCAGTACGCTTCTCGAAAAATCACGAAAGTCACATATTCGGAACCCTCATCTCAATACGAGTCTAAGCATATCAATTTTACCAAATTCGGACTCCATTTGCCCATTCAAAACCTTGATTTTCTAAAGTTCAAGCCTAGGGCTAAATCCTCCATAAATTACCCCAAATTCCTCCATTTTAATGATATAATTGCATAATATTATCAATACTAATCATAGTTTAAGTCCATAGTTGATTACTTGTTGATTTCCCTTGAGTTTCTCTTCAAAATCGCCCAAATCGCCTCTAAAGCCGAGACCCAAATGTGTGAAATGTTTCTGAAATTTTCTAACTTCGGATACACTTAACTCACTGCGATTTTCGCTTCTGCGGACCATTTTCCGCCCCTGCGGAACCGTTTCTGCGACCAATTGGTCGCTTCTGCGAACCCAGGCCTATTTGGCCATTTCCGCTCCTGCGATACACGGACCGCTCCTGCGGGTCCGCTTCTGCGGATAACATTCCGCCCCTGTGGTCCTTTCCGCCTCTGCGATCAAGAGTCCGCTCCTGCGGACTCGCCTATGCGGTCAATAAATCCGATTCTGCGGTTTTCCCCCATTTCTCTCTTGACCGCTTCTGCGGTCTCATCTTCGCTCCTGCGATGCCGCTTCTGCGGAGACGATTCCGCTTCTGCAAAGTCACTCGCCCTTGCGCCCTCTTGTCCGCTTCGGCGGACTCGCTCCTGCGCCCCCATTTTCGCAGGAGCGAAAACAACAGAACCAGAATCCCAAACCTGCAATTTTCCACATTTTCTCCTGTTTAGCCATCCGAAAACACCCCGAGGCCCCCGGGACCTCATCCAAACTCACCAACACATCTTAATACCATATTCGAACTTGCTCAAATCCTCAAAACACGTCTAACAACATCAAAACCCATAATTCGCATCGAATTCAAGCCTAAATTCCTTAAAACATTCCGAATTACACAATCAATCAAAAACCCGACTAAGCAACGTCCGAATGACCTGAAATTTTGCAGGCACATCCAAAATCACCTAACGGAGCTACTGCAACTGTCGGAATTCCATTCCAACCCCCGGATCAAAATCTCACCTACCGTTCGGATTTCGCCAAAATTCAACCTTAGCCAATTCAAGCCTATTTCTACACCGGGCCTCCAAATTCAATTCCGATCGCTCCTCTATGTCACAAATCACCTCCCGGAACTAACCGAATCATCAGAATCCGATTCCGAGCCCTCTAACCAAATAGTCAACTCCGGGTTGACTTTCCTTATTCAAGTTTTCCTTCACAAAGGCTATATACCTCATTTCCAATCCCATTCACTCCTAACTCACCCGATAGACTTTAACACTGATATAAAATCATAAAACAAGTATTTACAACATAACGGGGTGGTAATTCTCATGACGACGGGCCGGGTCGTCACATGAACATATATGAGTTTGATTAGAGAATAGGTCAAACTGTTTAAAGTGTTATAATGGTTTAGTTGGAAAACCATTTGGAAAAAGAATTAAAATTCTCGTAATTTTCTATGCACGTTATGGAGAATAAAATCTTCATGATTTTATACTCATTCGAGATTAAAATCTGCGTGATTTTGTACTCGTTCGTTGAGATTAAAGTCTTTGTGACTTTCTACTCACTTGTCGGAAATTAAAGTCTAAGTGACTTTATACTCATTTTGGAGATTGAAATCTTAGTGATTCTTTTTTACTTTAATTTATTATTCGATTTGAAGATTAAAAACTTCATCGTTTATTAAATTTGACTGTGTCACATATTACATGGTTTGAAGATTAAAAACTTCACCATTTAATATATCCGGTATCAGATAGTACTCGATTAGAAGATTAAAAACTTCACCGTTTATTAATTCTGATTGTGTCAGATTGGTTTGAAGATTAAAAACTTCACCATTTATTCTGACTATGTTATGGCACAAACAATAGTTCTTGTGGCGGGCTCAACAATGTAATAGGGGCGTCGAATATGAATCTCCTTTTTGATGAAATATGTTTGGAATATGGTATTATTCACCAAACGACTGCCCGTTCATTAGCGCAATCTAATGGAATTGCGAAAAGAATGAGTAGAACGTTAAAAGAAATGCTAAAATGCCTTGTTGTAAGTTCTTGTTTACCCCAGATCTTGTTGGGAGAAGCTATTCTTACAACATGATGAACACTCAATTGAGTTCCCCATAGCAAAATGGAATCCATTCATACGAAAAATGAATGAAAGGAAGAAAAACCCAACTTGAAATATTTTCAAGTATGGGGGATATTTGGGTAAAGTGCAAGTTCTTAAACCCAAAAGGATAAAAATCGTATCGAAAACTGTTGATTCCATTTTCATAAGATATGCAACAAATAGTACGGCATATCATTTTCTGATTCATAAATCAGAAAATCCCGACATTCATATTAATAGGGTAATTGAATCAGATGATGCTGAATTCTTTGAGAATAGTTATCCGTATAAAAGGAATGTGAGTCGTCTAGTGAAAAATCTAAGCGAACACGGGAAGAAGCAAAAGAAAGTACACTGATTGAGGTGAATCTAAGACTAGTAAACGTCAAAGGTTAACTACTTCCTTTGGACTAGATTTTCTGACATTCTTGTTGGAAAGTGAGCTTCAAACATTTAAAAAAGCAATTTCTTGCTCGGAAGCACAATATTGAAAAGAGGTTGTCAATAGTAATATAGAATCCATACTTGGGAAAATGGTTGATCTTCCTCTAGAAAATAAACCTTTGAATTCTAAGTGGATTTTCAAAAAGTAAAATGAAAGTGATGGTGCTATTGACAAATATAAGGCAAGATTAGTTGTCAAAAAAAGTTTAGACAACGAGAAGGTCTTGTTTATTTTGATACATACTCACCGGTAACGATGATTACATCTACTCAGGTGTTAATAGTGTTACCTGCAGTGTATGGCCTTGAAATCCATCAGATGAAATTAAAGAAAATCTTCTTAAATGGAGATTTGGAGGAAGAAATTTACATGGAACAACCTGAAGGGTTCATGGTTCCTGTGAGCATGTGATTTTTGCCCTACATGAGAATTACTCCCAAAAAATTCAAAAAATAAAATAATTTTGTGTTGTGCGTGATTTTTGTGTTATTTTTCTCTTATTATTTGCATTTTTGCGTGTGCATGTCTATTAGTTAAATTAATATAAAATACAAAAATGTTTGCATTTTTGCATATAAATTCATGTTTGTAATTCAGAGTAATTAAGTTATTTTACGAAAATGAAAAATGACAAAAAATATAAATCTTTTGCATTTTTTACCATTTAAGGTCCAATTGTGTAATTTTGTTTTAATTGATATTTATTTGTGTGTGTTAATTACTAGTATAACTTAATTAGTACTTTTATAATTTAACTTTATTTTTGTGGTATAGTAAAAATTTTGTTTTAATAAATTAAGGATTAAAAGGAAAAATGAAGGAAAGGGTTGAAAAAACAAGAGAAAACTCGGATTGGGCCCATATCATGTGATTAAATCCAAAGCCCAAGCCAACCCACCCCAAACTCACCCCATCTCACCCGGGTCAACCTAGTCTCTTAATAAGACTAAACAGCATCGTTCCATTTAAATAATATGATCCAGGCCGTCGATCATCAATAATCCAATGGACCACATTAATCGCCCTATTTTTTTTAATCTTGGCCGTTGGATTCTCATCATCCGACGATCGAAAATTAGTCTCACATACCCAAACCCTTATCCCAATTTCATTTCTTCTTTTTTGCCAAACCCGTTCGTCTCCTACAGAGACAAAATCGAACGCCGCCGCTACCACCGTGCTCCGCCTACCGGAAATCGCCTCACGGCGGTTCCGGTAGGCCAAACCTTCCCATCTTAACACCCTAAATCCCCCGTCCTCCCCTGAACATGAATCCCTTACCCGTCTACCTCAAATCAACATGCACCATCTCGAATCATCATTTGAAGATTCGAGCAAAACCGGAATTTGTCCCAATCGAGCCCAAAATTACACCAGTCACTCCCCCAACCTCCCACATACCCCTACCGACTTTGGTTAGGCTCGAATCTGGCCGGAACCGGGCAAGCCCCAAAAATGACTGTGTGAACCCCAAAAATCCAAAATGGGATTTTCAGTCAAAATTGGTAAGAGTTTGAGGTCCGATGGACCTTAATCTAGGTGCTCTCAGCCGAGAACACCTCGATTAAGGCCCATATGGCTTCAAAATTTTCAAGTACAAGATGGTCCAGGGCCCGGTCGAATTCGATCTATGCTATCATGGTATTTTCCTTTTTCTTTCTTCTAGCTCTATTTAATTTTGTTATTTGTTTGTTAATTGTGTGAGTTTTTTTTAATTATTTTTCTGCTTTTCTTTTGTAGATTTTCTGTTCTTCTACCCCATAAGACCTTCATTTGGTCATTCTTGTTTTGTTTGTTGGAATGTACTAAGTTATAGGTTGCATAATCGTTTCGATAAGTTCTGTCGAGTACTTAATTCTACGTTTTATTTATTTGCCTAAGAATTTCGAATCATAGATTCAACGATTGATTGTTGCTAATTATATGTGTTATATGTTAGTGATCGATTCAACGAATGTCATCGAATAGTTAGTTTCACAATTCTTTTGTTTTGCCGAGACTTTTTGAAGTCACTGTTTTGACGATTGAACATTGTCGATTAGCTGCATAAGTCTGCTTGTTAGCACATTAGGACAGTAATTAGTATTGTTAGTTTGTTCCAAAGCTACTGATTGGATCAAAAATCTGGAGTTGTTATGATTTTGAACTAGGGGATAATTGGATATAGCTGTTGGTATCAGGAAATCAGGATTGGCATTGTGCAATTTTAAAAATGTCTTACCCATGAAATGAACTAGTTGAATCAACTGGAAACCATGTGATAATCAGGCATGTTTGATTCAGCCTGACATTTTGATATAGTTTAATAAAATAAAATAGTTTAAGGAAAAGGGGCTGTCAGGGAATATTTGGCCAGGAAGTTAGTTTATTAAACTTTATTTGAATGCTCTTAAGAACTGGAAAAGGAGAAGTAGCATGGGTTTAAGGGGTTTTTTATTAATAGAAAAACAGGCTGCTAGTATACTTTTGGATTAAAAACAGAATTGGACATTAGTTAGTGGGCTGGGCAGAGAATATGGTGGGAGATTTGAGTTTATTAAATTTGCTGGAATGCTTTTAAGAGGGGGAAATGATTAAGAGGTTAGGGGTGCTCATGTGCTAAAGCAAAAGGAGTAAGTTTGAATATTCGGATGGTTCTGTTGTGGTCTATAAAAGGGAAACTTGGTACTGAGATAAGGAGAGACTGGAGAGAACAGAATAGGGAGAACAGAGAGATTGAGAGTTTCTTTGAAAGAAAAAGACTATACCATTACCTTTGTTTCTGGGCTTAAATCTGTTTGTTCCAGTTCACAAGTGGAATTGAACCAATATAAGCATTGTCTTCCTCTTTCAAGACCAGATAGTATTTTTTTGAGTTAGCAGTCTTGTCTTTGCAACATTATCGCATTGATTTTGAAACCAGAAACAGTTTAAGTTTTTCTATTCTTGTTCCATATTCAAGTGTTCAGGACTGCTTGCTACTGTTTTATCAGTAATTTTGGTCGTTGCTGGTGTTGATTGCTGATGTTACTGCTGTGTTGTGGCTGACCTTCTCTTTTGTTTCTAACCCATATTCTCAGGTATACATCTTTGTCAATGTAAACTCTATTGAATGAAAATAAAGTTGGAATTTGCAAGTTTTGGTGTATTCAGCTTTAGACTAATTTTGTAGCATCATTAGTCATATTGATTTGAATTAAATCTTGGATGAATGTATAATTGGACTTCTATCCTTTAGACTTGTGAACACTGGAACCATCTGATTTATTAGCACATATAGGCTTTTCACATTGTTTGGATTATACAGGTGTGTAGTTTCACTAGTTGACTTTATAGGAGTTATAATTTCATTGTTATTTGGTACATGTAGGTAATGATAATTAGTGCTTTTCACCCCCCCTGGCTTATTATTTTAACGTCCAGCAATTTAAAGGGATTCCAAATTTCAGCATTTAACGCCAAACATCCATGTCAGTTGAACATTGTTTAATTGCAATCAAGTAGGAAACCAAAAGCCTGTTCATGTTTGAGGTAGATCATTAGTGAGAAATAGCTAGCTAATTTGTCTCTCGAAATTAAAATCAGAGGAGCCAGCAACTATTACAGATTTGTGTAAGTAGATTTAACGGTTTTCAAACTATTTAAATTTAAGTTTTTAATTTATTAAGTAATGTAAATGCTCACTTTTAAACTTTGGTTCCAGATTGTGATTTTTGTACACTACAACAATTTTTCTCTAGTTATTGCATTAAAATTGATTAGAGCAGTTTAGTATGTAGTGTTATATGATTTCATTATAAACCAAAAGTTAGGAATATAGAGAATAACCCATAAATGAAAAATTGAAAATTAAGTAGGCACACGATGGAAAGGGCTGGCGCACGTGTATGGCTTTCAAGCCTAGATTTCGTTCTCCTCTGATGGGGCTCAGCTGTGCAGTGGCTTTTATAAACATTGTTCTTAAATTAGAGTTAAAACTGTTAAAAAAGCCCTGAATCGTAAATTTATTCATTATAATACATGTAGGATTAGGTATTAAAGTAATATTAGGGACAAAAACAAAAGTAGACCATATTGTTCATCCTAAGATTGGCCTTTAATAAAAGTGAGATGAGCCTCGCCGTATTAAATACACATTTTGCGGGGCTTTCAAATAAATTGCTATAAAATATCTAGACTCGGGAAGACCGTTTAGCGAATTTCACGGTCTTTCCCGAAGTTAACAAAGACGGAGAATCTTTAGGCACGATTTGTAAATAAATTACTTTCCTAAATACGGGTGTGCATTTATGTGACCCAAATCTTACTCTCGGTGAAACTGAAATACATTAAAGTCATAGGCGTACTAGTTGCGGTGTGACTCGAAATGTGTTTTCGTGACGTCGCAATTCTTCTAAAATTGAAAAGCGGAACATTATTAGCACATGATTAAAATATATAAAGAAATCAGATAGAAACAAAAATTGCAGTTGAGCGACCGTGCTAAAATCACGGAATCCGGGAATGCCTAACACCTTCTCCCGGGTTAACAGAATTCCTTATCCAGGTTTCTAGTTTCGCATACTGTAATACAGAGTCATAAATTTCCTCGGTTCGGGATTAAACCGGTGACTTGGGACACCATTATTTTCCCAAGTGGCGACTCCGAAAAATTAAATAAATTGATCCCGTTCCGACTGTCCTTTAAGTGGAAAAACTCCTTCCCTGATTATTATTACATCTCTTCTCGGGGTGTAGTATTAAACAGTGGCACACATCACGTTGTGTGCTGTAAAAAAGAGGTGTGACAGCTCTGGCGACTCTGCTGGGGACTTGAAGCCCAGAACTTCGGTTCAGGGTTTAAGAATTCGAGCTCAGTTAAATTGTTGTTTTTGTCTATATTTGATTTTATTATATATTTGATTAATGTGCTATATGTTTACCGCTTTGATATTATCTGAACTGTATATACAAACTGTGCCGAGTCCCTTCTTTTTCTCACCCCCGGGGATGTGCTCACTGGTTGAGACTCCCTATTCTGTTAGTGTCATACCCCGAAATAATAAAGAGGCTCGAAAAGTTTCTAAGCCGGCTGGCCTTTGGTTCCCGGAAAGGATCTCTTTCCTCAGCCCGAGTTGTCCGCTTGGGTAAACAGTCTAGATCACATACCGAGGTTTTGAGCTTAGAATAACATAACTTCATGCCGGATCCCTAGTAGGAAACGTTTATTTGCATCATGTTGCATTTGACTTAGGGGACTCAACACAGGGGTTGGGTTTGTCTAGGACAGGCAACCTGAAATGAAAAGACCATCCTGCTACACCATGATTGTTTTAAGCATTTATTTGAACTTGCATGCTGATCGGGTTTTAAACACTGAAAAGAAAAACGAAAAAAAAAGGAGGGAAATAGTGTAGAGAAATAGATACTTATTTTCAGAAAATACACAAATGTGTTTTGCCAACAAATTGATAAACTTCGTTTTCAAAATAGTTTGCTTTATTTTTGTCAAACAAAAAAAGAAAATGTGTGCGATTTTGTTTCCAAAAATAGTTTCTTTGTCGGTCAATCAAAGGAAAAAATATAGTTTGTTTTGTTGGACCGAACTACGCGGGTTTGATTCTCACCGTATGTGAGATACGTAGGCAACCCCCATCGGGTCCAACCTCCCCTTTTTCAAAACAATACCAAAATTTTAAATTTTAGAGTCATAAAAATCGGTAAGGCTGTTTTATCGAGAATAGCCGAATGTTCCCGAAAAGGACGACGGAAGGTTAACTCTAC
The DNA here is from genome assembly GCA_032618575.1 of Nicotiana noctiflora. Taxonomy (NCBI): domain Eukaryota; kingdom Viridiplantae; phylum Streptophyta; class Magnoliopsida; order Solanales; family Solanaceae; genus Nicotiana; species Nicotiana noctiflora. The sequence continues at coordinate 6,965 of JASVEL010002679.1, read as the reverse complement.
ATAAACAGCCATTTTTGGGTCATTAATTAGATTTCGGTCGTTTGACCCACAGTCTTAAATAGGTCCAGCGACGCTGTTTTGACAAAAACGGCCGAATGTCCTGAAAGGGATGCCGGAAGGCCGATTTTATGCAAACGGTCACTAAAGAGTCATGTTAGGATTTTTTGTTTTTAACGAGCGCAACCTTAAAATCTTCGTCTTGAAAATGCTGAAAGGTCGCGGTCGAAAATTAGGTCATTTGTTCAAAATTTGAAAATAGTCCAATCATTGTGAGCCAAAATGATCTTCTTCTTTAACACTAATAAATGTGCAGGATGAGCACGATTCGAAATGAACCCTTTTCACTCATGACTAAAATCCCGATCCAGATACGACTATGGTGGGATGATCTAGGCGAAGAAGGGCAGGGCGAAGTCAGGAAATATTTGAAAGGTCTCACAGGTCTGCTTGAAATAAAGCCTCGAGGGGATATCATAAGAGCATTAGTCACATACTGGGACTCCGCACACAATGTTTTTCACTTTTCGGATTTCGAGCTCACCCCAACTTTGGAGGAGATGACTGGATACATTAGAAACACTAATATACCATTGGGGCACCAATATCCAGTCGCTCCAAGGGCTGTCGCCATGCACCGGTTTTTGGACTCACTAAAGATAGCCAGAACGGTACATAACCCAGATCTAGCACAAGGGTTTTGTACCTTAAGCTTCATCTATCAAAGGTACGGTCATGTGGGAAGTCTTGACAAGCCAGAGAATAAGTTATGCAGCAAGGGTAATCGCCAGAAATGGGAGGAGCACAGACGAATTGCCTTCATGATAGCCATTTTAGGACTTATGGTATTCCCGAGAAAAGACGGGAATATTAATATAAAGATAGCCGGAATTGTCAGTACTTTGCTTGCCTAAAACGAAAGTACTCTTTCTCCCATGATACTATCAGACATATATCGAGCTCTCACAGCCTGCAAAGCTGGAGGAGACATTTTTGAAGGCTGTAATTTATTGCTACAAATGTGGATGATCGAGCACCTGTGTCGCCGTACCCAGTTCTTGAGGTATGGGTTGGTTGAGAAAACTTGCATAAAATAATTCTATACAAGGGTTGATAAGACCATCTTACCTGAAGGAATCTTGGTGTGGAGGGCGTACTTCCAGGCCCTAAGCGCAAGTCAAATACAGTGGACGTTGGGTTGGTTACCGATAGACAGAATCGTGTACATGCCAGCGGCCAGGTCCCAATTTCTCTTAATGGGACTTAAGAGCATTCAACCTTATGCGCCCCATTGGGTTTTAAGACAGCTTGGGAGGTGTCAGAGAGTGCCCAAAGACGAAGATCTGAGTACCCAGGTTATTGAAATTGGCCTCGACGGCCAATTCCCAGAAGCAAGGGTCCGCTAGATTTGGAGCAAATGCCAATATCTGGAGGCAAACACTTGTGTGCAAGATCGAGCCAGAGGAGAGGTTGTACCCGGATATCTTACTTGGTACAAAGGAGAAACATCGGGTGAAAGGCCAGCCAAAAGACCTCACCTCAGGGGAATTTGCTGAAGCGTCACAAGAACAGTGGGACTGGTTAGCCAAGGAAGAAGTTTACAGAACAAGGATTGGCAAGATAGAGCAACAGGTCCAAGATCTCCAATTTGAAAAGGATATGCAAGCTGCCGCCGACGAAGGAGATAAAAAGAAGTTGGCACAAGAAAATGACTTTTTGAGAGCTCAAATCCGGCAAATGAAAAGGGATACTGACAGACTGTTGAGGAGTTGATCAGACGAAAAGTTGATAAAGGGTTCGGAAAATCAAGTCGCCGATGTCCAAAGAGAATTGGAAGAGTCGAAGACCCAGACAATGAGGATCCGTGCTAGCTGGAGAAGGGAGGCACAGCAACGGGCACTTCATCTACAACGGGTGGAAGAAGATTATGCTGAGATCATCACTAATCTAAGGGAAGCGAATGTTACTCTCAGGGAGCGGGTTTTCAAACAAGCCCGGGATGCCAGAGCAGACCTCGACCGTTGCCACAATTTGATGGCATGACTGCAAGAACAAGTGGATAGGATCTTAGACTAGGTCACCAACAATGCTCGAAGATTGGGGGCGAAGAACCAGCGAATAGAACAGCTACTCAGAGAAATGGACAGGATCAATGACAGAATTGAAGAAATCGGGCATTATGTCACTATAAAGTGCTTAGCTTGTGAACAAATGCCCCGCACTGCCCTTTTTTCTTCGGTTATGGACTATGTTCATCAGATCATGAGAGAGATAAGGGGACTACACAGGGACCTCACACCAAGGCCTGCGGCAAGGCCGAACGATGCCTTGCGGCCCCCCAGGAATTTAAGAGCATTAGACTGTTGATTAAAAGATGTATTTTTGAAATTTTGATAAAAAACTGGTTGGCATTTTTATTTCCGTTGAGTCAAGCATTTCTCTTATTTTGTTGATTGTTGTAAGACATGTTTTGTAACCATAAAAGTTTTTTATATAAGAGTTCCAGAATTTCGCCACAATCTTGTTATCAGAACTACGCTGGGTCTGATTAACACAGGGACGTGATACGTAGGCAATCCACATAAGATTCGACCACCACTAAAAAAGAAAAGAAAAGAATAGGGAGGTTAATAACAATAAGGTTTTCAAGGATAATTGAAAAAAAAAGGAAGAAAAAGAAAAAGCTGGAATGACGCATATGATGAGTACATATAGAAATGGTTAGTTGATTAGGTGCATTGCATCCAACATGATATAACATATCTGTTAAACTCAATAAGCTAACAAGTTTGTTGCAATTTCAGAAAAGTTTAGCAGTTGACTTGACAGAATATACTGGCCAATCACCATTACCGTACTAGATCAAAAGGTACAATTCCATCAAGCATGTCTAGTTCCGGCAAAAGTCTCGATGGAGAGAAAATAGAGATACAGATCATGAAAGAGGAGGTGGACCGGTTGAGACAGCAAATAGTAGAAATGCACCTAGCCTGGGCTAGGGGACAGTCATCACCAAACCTTCCTACTCTTACACCCGCACCAGAGCGTCCGCCCATTGACCCCTCGACAAGTGCCCCTATTTATCCATATTATCAAGGGGAAAACCCTTATACATCCCAGGTTCCACCAGCTAGACAAAATACTCCTCCTCCGGTCACCCCTGTTTTTGTGGCACCTCCACCTGCTACTTTACAAAAGTCGTCCAGTGAACCGCTTTTTCAAATACATGACAATCATTGTTATTCTCCCGAGCCTACCTTTAAGGATCCTGAACTGCATTCACACACCCCTCACTGGGATAACACGGCAAAACCAGAAAAGCGCTTCAAAAGTTTGGAGCATGAGGAAGTTATTCGAAAAGTTAAAAGCCTGGAGCAATCATTCAGGAATATGCATGGTTTGGGCAACCAAGTCAGTGTCGCTTACAAAGATCTGTGTCCACTCCCAGATGTCCAGTTGCCAGCCGGGTTTAAAATGCCCAAGTTTGACCTATACGAGGGGCATGGTGACCCAGTAGCCCATCTTCGAGGTGTTTGTAGCAAAATGCGAGGAGCAAGAGGGCGAGCTGAGATTCTGATAGCTTACTTCGGTCAGAGCTTGGGAGGGTCTGCACTAGAGTGGTACACTAGGCAGGATCCCAACAGATGGTTTACATGGGATGACTTGGCTCAAGCATTCATCGGCCAGTTCTAGTATAATCTTGAAATAATCCCCGATCGCTTATCATTGCTAAAGTTAGAGAAGAAACCCGCCAAAAGTTTCAGAGAATTTGGTTTCCGCTGGAGGGAACAGGCAGCAAGGGTAGATCCGCCGATGAGAGAGAATGAGATGGTGGATTACTTCCTGCAGACACTGGAGCCAACCTATTTCGGACATATGGTGACGTCCGTGGGTAAGTCATTCAGTGAGGTGATAAAGATGGGGGCTATGATCGAGGAAGGCTTGAAAGCTAACAAGATCATGAGTTATTCAGCGTTGAAAGCCACCACTCAAGCTATTCAAAGTGGCACCGGAGGAGTGCTTGGAAAAAAGAGGAAAGAAGAGGTCGCGGCAGTCGATTCCGGAGCATGGTTCAGAAACAGAGGCCCCGCACCCCAGTATAATTCGCCACAGCCCCACCAACAAAATTACTCTCACAATCCATATAGCCATCCACAACACTATTACCCAAAACCAGATGCTCACTTTACCGTCCATCATGCCCAATCATTTGCCCCAACTCCCGTCCAAGTACCATGGTGTGCGCCAACTCCACAGAATAATTACCCACCCCCAAGAGCCTATAGAAACCCCACGGGTGCGGGTTTTCATTTGAATCAAGCCTTCAAAAACGATATAGCACCAAGGATGAAGACTTTTACTCCATTGGGAGAGTCTTACACCAGTTTGTTCCACCGATTGAAGCAAGTAGGGTTGCTGAATCCGGTCGAGGCTAAGCTACCAAACCCTCTTCCAAAGAATCTGGATCATTCAATAAATTGTGCATACTGCTCAGGATGTCCGGGGCACGACACGGAAAAGTGTTGGAGGTTGAAAATAGCTATCCAGGAACTCATCGACACTCGCCGAATTGAGGTCCAGACTCCAGCGGAACTCGACATCAACTGAAATCCGCTCCCAACTCATCATGAAACCAACATGATCGAGCTGGTACGGGTAAAAGAGGGACATGAGAAAACCTCTCAGGCCGTGATGATGATCAGATCTAGTGGTGTCAGAGTGAAAAAGGGGTCGAGCTCTAACGAGTCGCTCATCCGTAAGAAGGAAGTACATGATGGGTCGGAAGCAGAAAGGGGAAGTGCAAACAAAGTACCGGTGAGGCTAGAGGGAGTAAAAATAGTTGTACCAGGGGCAGCAACCAAACCCGTCCTAACTGTTGCAGGTGTTCGAATGGATCCTTTCATTATCAAGCCAGCAATACAGTTGCTGATAGCTGATAGCAAAGCTATTCCATGGAATTATGATCGGGTCACGACGACTTACAAAGAAAAAGAAGTTAATGAGGAAATCTGCGAAGTGCAAGGTTTGACCCGTTCAGGGAGATGTTTTGCCCCTGCAGAATTGAGGAAGGCTAATCCGGCAACACTAAAAAAGCCGGTACCTAACGAAGAAGCAGAAGAATTCCTGAAAAAGATGAAGCTACATGATTATTGTGATGACCCGGCCCGTCGTCACGGGAATTACCACCCCGTTATGTTGTAATTTCATAATTCATGCTTTTATATCAGTGTTAGAGTCTATCGGGGGAGTTAGGAGTGAATTGGATTGGAAATGAGGCATATAGCCTTTTTGGAGGAAACTTGAATAAGGAAAGTCAACCCGGAGTTGACTATTTAGTTAGAGAGCTCGGAATCGAATTCGATGATTCGGTTAGTTCCGGGAGGTGATTTGTGACTTAGGGGAGCGATCGGAATTGAATTTGGAGGCCCGGTGTAGAAATAGGCTTGAATTGGCTAAGGTTGAATTTTGGCGAAATCCGATCGATAGGTGAGATTTTGATCCGGGAGTCGGAATGGACAGTTGCAGTAGCTCCGTTAGGTGATTTTGGATGTGCTTGCAAAATTTCAGGTCATTTGGAGGTCGTTTGGTCGGGTTTTTGATCGAATGTTGATTTCGGAAGTTTTGGAGAAACTTAGGCTTGAATCCGTGCGTAATTGGTGATTTTGATGTTTAGGATGGTGTTTTTTTGATTGGAACAAGTTTGAATATTGTTATGGAGTATGTTAGTGGTTTTCGTTGGGGTCCCGGGGGCCTCGGGATGAATTCGGGGGTCCAAACGGACCATTTTTGGCCTTAGACAGCAGCTGAATTGCTGCTGTATCTGCAGAAGGAAATCCTTCATTGCGTTCGCGATGAAGGGGCACGCGTCCGCGAAGGTCAGCAAGGGTATGCATCGCGTTCGCGATGGTCTGGACGCGAACGCGTAGGGTCAGGATCGGAGGCTTCGCGTTCACGAGGAGTTGGAACGCGTTCGCGTAGGTGAGAAGGGTTGGTCATCGTGTTCGCGTGAGTGGAGATGCGGACGCGTAGAAGAAAATCCGGGCGGTTGAAATCTGTGCTCCGCGAATGCGTGACTGGGTGTCGTGTTCGCGATGGGAGGGCGGAGCAGAGCATCGCGTTTGCGTGAGGCCTGTCGCGAACGCGTAGAGCAATTGACCCAGGCAGTGAATTAAAACCAGAAACATTTCACATACGGGTTCATTTGCAAAACCCTCCATTATTGAGCTCTAGAGTGAGAAAGTGACGGGAAATAGTTGGGAGATCATCGGGATATTGTCGGAGGTAAGTTTTGTGGTTTAATTACACACTTTTATCATGGAATCATGAATTATTTCTATGGAAATGGAGGATTTAATGTGGGTTTAAGCTCTAGGCCTAAAATTTTAGAAAAATATCGATTTGAGTGGGCAAATGGAGTCCGAATTTGGTAAATTTGATATGCCTAGACTCGTATTGAGACGAGGGTTCCGAATATATAACTTTTATAATTTTTCGAGAAGCGCACCAAAAGTAGGGTTTTGACAACTTGTGGGTTTTGATATAATTTGGGTTATTTCGAATGAATTGCGTGAAATTAGCATATATTGATGCATTCTCTATGATTTTGAGCAGATTTGGCACCCGAGGAGATTGATTTGTGAGGCAAGCGCAAGGCGGATTGAAGCTTCTACCGGTTCGAGGTGAGTGGTAGTAGTAAACAATGTACTGGCGGGTTTGAAACCCCGTACTAGCACTTCACAGTGCTATATTGAGATGAGACACACGTCTTGAGACGAGTGTGGTGACATTGTGAATGGGGACTTGGACTTGGTCCTTCCCGGCTAATAGAATACTGTGTTGTATGAATGCTAATGAGATTACAACTCTACAATTGGGCTAATAGCCATGTTTGGGGCCTTGTGCCGATCTGTAGAGCATTAGAGAACCTATAGAGCTAGGTGACCTGTATATCGTGTTGGGAACATTCA
>JASVEL010002678.1:0-214026 GCA_032618575.1 Nicotiana noctiflora | reverse complement strand
ATGGAACCTTTCAAGACATGTCAAGATGTCATAGGACATGGCAGAATGTGGGCATAGCATGATTCATGATGAGTCACTACATGGCCATGGCACGTTTTAGGACGTGGCCATGGCCCGGGTCAAGACCATATGGCCATGGCATATTTCAGGACATGTCAGGACGTGGCCATGGCACGAGTCAGGACTTTGCTAGACGTGTCCATAGGACGTGTTAGGATATCACAGAACAAGTTAGGACATGGGCATGGCACGGGTCAGAACGTTTTAGGACATAGCCATGTCATATTTCAATACGTTGTAGGACATAGCAGGGCGTGGACATGGAATGGGTTAGGACGTGTCAGGACGTCGCAAGATGGGGCTATAGGACGTGTCAGTATGTCACAGGACAAGGCAGCACGTGGGCATAGAATGGGTCAGGACATGTCAAGACATGGCCATGGCCCGGGTCAGGAAGTGTCAGGATGTTGCAAGACATGGCCATAGGACGTGTCAGGACGGCACAGGACATGGCATGGTGTAGGCATGTCACGGGTCAAGAAATATCAAGACATGGCCATGGTACATTTCAAGACGTGTCAGAACGTCGCAGGACATGCCAGGGTGTGTCCATGGCACGGGTCAGGATGTGTTAGGATATTGCAAGATGTGTCAGGACGTCACAGGACTTGGTAGGACGTTGTCCTGACAAATTGTGGCACGTGCCATGGCCATGTCGTGACATGCCCAGACTCGTGCCATGCCCTTGTCCTGCCATTTCCTGCGACGTCCTGACACATCATATGGTCACATTTTGCGACATCCTAACACATTCCTTACCAACATCCTACCATGTCGTGTGATGTATTAACACGTCCTACAATGTTCTGGCACATCTTGTGGCCATGTCCTGTAATGTCCTGACTCGTCCTGACCCATGCCAAGGCCACTTCATACCATGTCCTCCGACGTCCTGACACATCAAGAAGTGTGCCATGGCCATGTCCTGACACGTCCTGACCCGTGCCATGCCCGCGTCTTGCCATGTCCTATGACGTCCTAACACGACCTGTGGCCACATCCTGATCCATGCCATGGCTACGCCCTGTCATGTCCTGCGATGTGCCATGGCCATGTCCTGACATATCCTGACTTGTGCCATGCCCACATCCTGCCATGTCGTGACATGTCCTCTAGCCACGTCCTACAAAGTCCTGCAACGTCCTAACATATCATAGGCCACATCCAATAATGTCCTAATATGTCCTCACCTGTCCCATGGCCATGCCCTTCCATGTCATGCGACGTCTTGACATGTCTTGAAACGTGCCATGTCCATGTCCTGTCATATCCTATCCAGTGCCATGCCCACGTCCTACCAAGTCCTGTGACGTCCTGACACATCTTGCAATATCCTAACACATCCTGACCCGTGCCATGGACACACCCTGGCATGTCCTGCGACGTTCTGACACGTCTTGAAATGTACCATGGCCATGTCTTGATATTTCTTGACCCGTGACATGCCTACACCATGCCATGTCCTGTGCCGTCCTGACACGTCCTATGGCCATGTCTTGCAACATCCTGACACTTCCTGACCCGGGCCATGGCCATGTCTTGACATGTCCTGACCCATTCTATGCCCACGTGCTGCCTTGTCCTGTGACATACTGACACGTCCTATAGCCCCATCTTGCGACGTCCTGACACGTCCTAACCCATTCCATGTCCACGCCCTGCTATGTCCTACAACGTATTGAAATATGACATGGCTATGTCCTAAAACGTTCTGACCCGTGCCATGCCCATGTCCTAACTTGTTCTGTGATATCCTAACACGTCCTATGGACACGTCTAGCAAAGTCCTGACTCGTGCCATGGCCACGTCCTGACATGTCCTGAAATATGCCATGGCCATATGGTCTTGACCCGGGCCATGGCCACGTCCTAAAACGTGCCATGGCCATGTAGTGACTCATCATGAATCATGCTATGCCCACATTCTGCCATGTCCTATGACATCTTGACATGTCTTGAAAGGTTCCATGGCCATATCCTGACACGTCCTAACCCGTGCCATGCACACGTCCTGCCGCATCCTGTGACATCCTAACACATCTTATAGCCACATCCTACAAAGTCCTAACATGTCCTAACCCATGCCATGGCCACGTCCTGAAACGTGCCATAGCCATGTCCTGACACATCCAGACCTGTGCTATGGACATGTCGTACCATATCCTGCGACGTCCTGATATGTCCTGTGGCCATGTCTTGCAACGTCCTGACACGTCTTGACCCGGGCCATGGCCACGTCCTGAAACATGCCATGGCCATGTTCTAACATGTCCTAAATCGTGCCATGCCCACGTCCTTCCATGTCCTATGACATCTTGAAACGTCTTGAAACGTGCCATGGCCATATCCTGACACGTCCTAACTTGTGCCATGCCCACGTCCTGCCACGTCCTGTGACATCCTGACATGTCTTATGGCCACATCCTACAAAGTCCAGACATGTCCTAACACATTCCATGGCCACATTTTGAAACGTGCCATAGCCATGTCCTGACACATCCTGACCCGTGCCATGCACACATCCTGCCATATCCTGCGACGTCCTGACACGCCCAGACCCGTGCCATGGCCACACCCTCCCATGTCCTGCAACATGGTGAGACATCCTGAAACGTGCTATGGCCTTGTCCTGACATATCCTAACTCGTGCCATACCCACGTCTTGCCATGCCCTGACACGTTTTGTGGCCACGTCCTGCGATATCCCGATACATCTCGACCCGTGCCATGCCCACGTCCTACCATGTCCGGCGATGTCTTGACATATCATGTAATTTCCTGACACATCCTGAGCCATGCCATGGCCACATCCTGCCATGTCCTCCATCATCCTAACACATCCTGAAATGTACCATGGCCATGTCATGACACATCCTGACCCGTGCCATGCCCGTGTCCTGCCATGTCCTATGACATCCTAACATGTCTTGTGGCCACGTCCTGACCCATGCCATGGCTATGCCCTACCATATCCTGCAACATCCTTAAATGTGCCATGGCCATGTCCTAACATATCCTAACATGTGCTATGCCCACATTCAGCAATGTCCTATGACATCCTGACACGTCCTGCAATATCTTGACACGCCCTGACCCTCGTCATGGCCATGCCCTGACATGTCCATGTCTTGACACATCATAACCTATGCCATGCCCATATCCTGCGATGTCCTCACACGTCCTATGGCTACATCCTGCGACAACCTGACATGTCCTTACCCGTGCCATGGCCAGGCCCTGCCATGACCTGCGATGCCTTAACACGACCTGACACATGCCATAGCCATGTGTTGACACATCGTGACCCATGCCATTCCCACATCCTACAATGTCCTGACACGTCCTGTGGCCACGTCTTTCTACATTATAACACGTCATGACCCGTGCCATGGCGATGTCTTGACAAGTCCTAACCCGTGCCATGCCCGTATCTTGTTATATCGTGCAATGTGATGACACATCCTGTCATCACGTCCTACAATGTCATAAGACAACCTGACCTCTGGCTTGGACTTGATGTTACATGTCATGCGACATCCTGACTAGTTCCATGGCAATGTCCTGACCCGTGCCACGGCCTAGTCTTGTCATGTCATGTACCGTACTAACTCATCATGTGGCACTGTCCTATGACGTCCTGACATGTTGCATGGACATGCCCTGCCATGTCCTATGACATTTTAACATGTCTTATGGACACATCTTGCAATGTATTGACACATCCTGACCCATGGAATGGCCACATCCTACCATGTCCTGCGATATCCAAACACATCATGTGCCAACATTTTGTAATGTCTTGACACGTCCTGACCACTGCCATGGCCATGCCTTGCCATGTCCTGGGACATCCTGACACATCTTGAGACGTGCCATGGCCATGTCCTGAATGTCCTAGCCCATGTCATGCCCAGATCCTACCATGTCCTACGACATCATAACACCTCATGTGGTCACGTCAAGCAATTTTCTGGCACATCCTGACCCGTGCCATAGCCATGCCTTGCCATGTCCTAAGACGTCCTGACATTTCCTGAAACGTGTCATGGCTATATCCTGACATGTCCTGGCTCGTGCCATGCCCACACCCTGCCATGTCCTGAAACGTCTTATGGCCATGTCTTGTAACTTCCTAACATGTCCTAACCCTTACCATAACAACGCTTTGCCATGTACTGCGACATCTTGACACGTGCCGTGGCCATATGCTAACACGTCCTGACCCGTGCCATGCCCACATCCTGCCTTGTCCTGAAATGATTGTGGCCATGTCCTGCGACGACTTGACACGTATTTTCCCGTGCTATGGCTATACCCCTGCCATTTCTTGTGATATCCTGACATGTGCTGAAACATGCCATGTTCTGACACGTCCTGACTCATGCCATGCCCACGGCCTGCCATGTCTTGCGACCTCCTGACATGTCTTGGCCATGCCCTACAATCTACTATCACGTCCTGACCCGTGCCATGGCCATGTTCTGCCATGTCCTACAACGTCTTGACACATCCTGAAACATGTCATGGCCATATCCTGAATGTCCTAACCCGTGACATGCACACATCCTGCCATATCCTACGACGTCCTAACACTTCCTATGTCCACGTTCTATAATGTCCTGACACGTCCCGACCTATGCCATGGCCATACCTTCCATGTTTTGTGACGTCCTGAAATTTGTCATGGCCATGTCTTGACACATCCTAACTTGTGCAATGCCCACGTCCTGCTATGTCCCGACACGTTTTGTGGCCACGTCTTGTAATATCCTGACACGTCCTGACCCGTGCCATAGCTACGCCCTACCATGTCCTGCGATGTCTTGACACGTCCTGATCCGTGCCATTCCCACGACCTGCCATGTCCTGAAACGTCCTATGGCCGCTTCCTACGACATCCTGACACGTCCTCACCCGTGCCATGGCCATACCCTGCCATGTCTTACGATATCCTGACATGTCCTGAAACGTGCCATGGCTATGTCCTGACACGTCCTGACTCGTTTATGCCCATGTCCTGCATGTCTTGTAACATATTGACACATCTCTTGGCCACGTCTTGCAATGTCCTGTCACATCCTGACCCGTGTCATGGCCACGTCCTGCCATGTCCTGCAATGTCTTGACACATCTTGTGGCCACGTCCTGCAATATCCTGACACGTCTTGACCCGTGCCATGGCCACGCACTGCCATGTCTTGCAACGTCCTGACACATCATGAAATGTTCAATGGCCATGTTTTGACATGTCCGAACCCGTTCCACGCCCACGTCTTTCCATGTCTTGCAACGTCCTAACAGATCCTGGGCCACATCCTATAATGTCTTAACACGTCCTCACCCATCCCATGACCATGCACTGTCATGTCCTATGACGTCCTGAAATGTCTTGAAACGTACCATGTGCATGTCCTAACATATCCTAACCCATGCCATGCCCACGTCCTACCAAGTGCTGCGACGTCCTGACATGTCTTGCAACATCCTGACACGTCCTGACCCGTGCCATAGCCCCGCCCAGGTATGTCCTAACTGGTGCGATGGAAATGCCTTGGCATGTCCTGCAACATCCTGACACGTCCTGAAATGTGGCATGGCCATGTCCTAATGCATCCTTACCTATAACATACCCACGTCCTGCCATGTCTTGCATTGTTCGAACACGTCCTAACCCTTTCCATGGCCATGTCTTGACACGTCCTGACCCATTCCATGCTTATGTGCTGCCATGTTCTACGACAACCTGACATGTCCTGTAGTTCTATCATGCAATGTCCTGACCCGTGCCATGGCCACGCCCTACCATGTCCTACAACGTCCTGACACGTCCTGAAATGTGACATGGCTATGTCCTAATACGTCCTGACACGTGCCATGCCCATGTCCTACCATGTTTAGTGACATCCAAACACATCCTATGGCCACGTCCAGCAAAGTCCGGACACGTCCTAACTCGTGCCATGGCCACGTCCTAACATATCCTGAAACATTCCATGGCCATATCCTAACACGTTTTGACCCGGGCCATGGCTACGTCCTAAAACGTGCCATGGCCATGTCTTGACATGTCCTGAATCGTGCCATTCCCACGTCCTACCATGTCCTACGACATCTTGACACGTCTTGAAATGTGCCATGGCCATATCGTGACACGTTCTAATACGTGCCATGCCCACGTTCTGCCACATCTTGTGACATCCGGACAAGTCTTATGGCCACGTGTTGCAAATTCCTGACATGTCCTAACCCATGCCATGGCTATGTCCTGAAACGTGCCATGGCCATGTCCTGACACGTCCTGACCCGTTCCACGCACATGTCCTACCATATCCTGTGACATCCTGACACGTCCTGTGGCCATGTCCTACAATGTCCTGACATGTCCTGACCCATGCCATGGCCACGCCCTGCCATGTCCTGCAACATCCTGACACGTGCTGAAATGTGCTCTTACCTTGTCCTGACATATCCTGACACGTGCCATGCCCACGTCCTACCATGCCCTGACACATTTTATGGCCACGTCTTGCTATATCCTGACACATCCTGACCCGTGCCATGCCCATGTCCTACCATGTCCAGCAACGTCCTAACACGTCCTGTGGCCATGTCCTGTAATGTCCTGACTCGTCCTGACCCGTGCCAAGGCCACTTCATATCATGTCCTCCGACGTCCTGACACATCAAGAAGTGTGCCATGGCCATGTCCTGACACGTCCTGACCCGTGCCATGCCCGCGTCTTGCCATGTCCTATGACGTCCTAACACGACCTGTGGCCACATCCTGATCCATGCCATGGCTACGCCCTGTCATGTCCTGCGATGTGCCATGGCCATGTCCTGACATATCCTGACTTGTGCCATGCCCACATCCTGCCATGTCGTGTGACATCTTGAAACGTCCCGCAATGTCTTGACACGTCCTGACCATGTCATGGCCATACCCTGACATGTCCTAAAATGTGCCATGTCCGTGTCTTGACACGTCATGACCTATGCCATGCCCATCTCCTGCCATGTCCTCACACACCTTATAGCCACGTCCTGCGACAACCTGACATGTCCTTACCCGTGCCTTGGCCACGCCTTGCCATGACTTGCGATGTCCTGACACGTTTTGATACATGCCTATTTCCTATCCTATGCCATTCCCACGTCTTGCCATGTCCTGGCACGTCTTTTGGCCATGTCTTGCTACGTCATGACTCGTGCCATGGAAATGTCCTGACATGTCCTGACCTGTGCCATGCCCATATCCTTCCATGTCGTGCAATGTGCTGACATATCTTGTAGCCACATCCTACAACGTTATAACGCATCCTAACCTCTGGCTTTGCCATGCCGTTACATGTCATGCGACATCCTGACAAGTGCTATGGCCATGTCCTGACATGTCCTAACCCGTGCCATCGCCTAGTCATGTCATGTCCTACACCGTACTGACTCATTATGTGGCAATGTCCTATGACATCTTGACCTGTGCCATGGCATCATCTGCCATGTCCTACGACATCCTGACAAGTCCTGAAATGTGACATGGCCATGTCCTGACACGTCCTTACCTATGCCATGCCCACGTCCTTCCATGTCCTGACAAGTCCTGTGGTCACGTCCTGCAACGTCCTGACACGTCCTAACCCGTACCATGGCCACGCCTTGCCATGTCCTGCGATGTCCCGAGACATCCTTAAACGTACCATGGCCATGTTTTGAATGTCCTAACCCGTGCCATACCCATATCCTACCATGTCCTGCGATGTCCTAACACCTCTTGTGGCCACGTCCTACAATGTCCTAACACGTCGTGACCCGTGACATGGCCACGCCCTGCCATATCCTGCGACATCCTGACACATCCTAAAACATGTCATGGTAGTGTCCTGAAACGTCCTGACCCGTGCCATGGCCACGCCCTGCCATGTCCTGACACGTTCTGTGGCCACGTCTTATGATGTCCTGACACGTCCTGACTCGTGCCATAAATACAACTTGTCATGTCCTACGACGTCCTGACATGTGCCATGACCATGTGCTGACATGTCCTAACCCTGCCATGCCCACGTCCTTCCTTGTCTTGACACGTCCTATGGCCACATCCTGCGACATCCTGATACGTCCTCACTCGTACCACGGCCACGCCTGCCTTGTCTTGCGACATTATGACACGTCCTAAAACATGCAAAGGCCCTGTCCTAACACGTCCTAACCCGTGCCATGCCCACGTCTTATTGCCAAGTCCGACAATGTCCTGACACGTCTTGAGCCATGTCATGACCATGCCCGACCATGTCCTACGATGTCCTAACACGTCCTTAACTATGCCATGGCCTTGTCCTAACAAGTCCAGACTCGTGTTATGCCCACGTCCTTCCATATCCTATGACTTCCTGACACGTCCTGTGGCCACTTCCTGTATACTCCTAACACGTCATCACTCGTCCTATAGCCACACCCTGCCATACCCTGCGATATCCTGACACGTTCTGATATGTGCCATGCCCATGTCCTGACACATCTTGACCCGTGCAATGTCCGCGTCCTTCCATGTCCTGACATATCATGTGGCCACATCTTGCGACGTCCTGACACATCCTGGCATGTGCCATGGCCACGCCAAGCCATGTCCTGCGATATCCTAACCTGTTCCATGCCCACATCCTACCATGTCCTGCGACATCCTGCAATGTCTTGACACGTCCTGACTCGTGCCATGGCCATCCCCTGCCATGTCCTGCATGTCCTAAAACGTGCCATGGCTATGTCCTGACACATCATGACCTATGCCATGCCCATGTC
This sequence comes from Nicotiana noctiflora, assembly GCA_032618575.1. Taxonomy (NCBI): domain Eukaryota; kingdom Viridiplantae; phylum Streptophyta; class Magnoliopsida; order Solanales; family Solanaceae; genus Nicotiana; species Nicotiana noctiflora. The sequence goes on along the minus strand of JASVEL010002678.1, from coordinate 205,170 downwards.
CTGCCATGTCTTGACACGTCCTATGGCTACGTCCTACAACATCCTTACATGTCCTTACCCGTGGCATGGCCATGCCCTGCCATGACCTGGGATGTCCTGACACGTCCTGACACGTGCCATAGCCATGTGTTGACACGTCCTGACCCATGCCATGCCCACATCCTGCCATGTCCTATGGCCACGTCTTGCTACATTATGACATGTCATTACCCGTGCCATGGCCATGTCTTGACAAGTCTTGACCTGTTCCATGACCACATCCTTCCATGTCCTACAACGTGCTGACACGTCCTGTAGCCACGTCCTACGATGTCCTAACACGTCTTGACCCCTGGCTTGGCCATGCCATGCCATGTCCTGTGACGTCCTGACATGTGCCATGGCCATGTTCCAACACGTCCTGACCCGTGCCATGGCCATGTTCCAACACGTCCTGACCCGTGCCATGCCCTAGTCTTGTCATGTCTTATGCCGTACTGACACATCCTATAGCCAAGTCCTATGACATACTGACCTGTGCCATGGCCACGCCTGCCATGTCCTATGATATCCTGACAAGTCCTGAAATTTGCCATGGCCATGTCCTGACATGTCTTGACCCGTGTCATACGCACGTCCTACCATGTCCTGACACGTCTTGTGTCCACGTAAAGTGACGTCCCGACACTTCCTAACCTGTATAATGGACACACTCTTCCATGTCCTGCAAAATCCTAACACATTCTTAAACGTGCCATGGCCTTGTTCTGAATATCCTAACCCATGCCATACCCACATCTTACCATGTCCTGCGATGTCCTAACACTTCATGTGGTCACATCCGGCAATGTCCTAACACATCCAGACCCATGACATGGCCACGCTCTGCCATGTCTTGCGATGTCCTGACACGTCCTAAAACATGTCATGGCCATGTCCTGACCCGTGCCATGTCCTGCCATATCTCGTGGCTGTTTCTTGCATGTCCTGACACATCCTGCCCCTATGCCATAGCTACACCCTACCATGTCTTGTGACATCCTGACACGTGCCATGGCCATGTGTTGACACGTCGTGAATCGTGCCATGCCCACGCCCTAGCATGTTCTAACACATCCTCTGTCCATGTCCTGCAGCATCTTAACACATCATCAACCCATGCAATAGCCATGCCCTACCATGTCTTGCAACATCGTGACACGTCCTGAAATGTGCCATAGCCATGTCCTGACACGTCGTGACCCATGCCACACCCACGTCCTGTTTTACTGCGATGTCCTAACACGTTTTGTGGTCAAGTCCTACAATGTCCTAACATGTCTTGACCCGTGCCAAGACCACGCACTTCCATGTCTTGCGATATCCTTACATGTCCTTAACTGTGCCTTGGCCATGTACTGACACGTCCTGACCCGTGCCATGCCCACGTCCTTCCATGTCCTGCAACTTCCTGACACATCCTATGTCCACGTCATGTAATGTCCTGAGAAATCCTCACCCCTGACATTGCCATGCCCTGCCATGTCCTGCAACATCCTGACACAACTTGAAATGTGCCATGGCCATGTCCTGACACATCATGACCCGTGACATGCCCACGTCCTTCTATGTCCTAAAACGTCATGTGGCCATGTCCTACAATGTCCTGACACATCCTGACCCGTGACATGCCCTTGCACTGCCATGTCTTACGAGGTCCTGAAATGTGCTATGGCCATGTCTTGACACATCCTGACCCATGCCATGCCTACATCCTATCATGTCCTGACACGTCCTGTAACCATGTACTGCGACGTCCTGACACGTCCTAACTCATGCCATGGCCAAGCCCTTCTATGTCCTGCGACATCCTGACATGTCCTTAAACGTGCCATGGCCATGTCCATAATGTCCTAACCCGAGCCATGCCCACATCCTGCCATTCCATGCGACATCCTAACACCTCCTATGGCCATGTCCTGTAATGTCCTGTCCTCACCTGTGCCATGGCCACGGCCTGCCATGTGATGCAATGCCTTGACACGTCCTGAAACATTTTATGGCCATGTCCTGACATGTCCTGACCCGTGCCATTCTCACATCCTGCCATGTCCTGACACATCCTGTGGCCACGTCTTGTGACATCTTGAGACGTCCTGACTTGTGCCATAGATATGTCTTGCCATGTCCTGCGACGTCCGAACATGTGCCATGGCCATCTGCTGACACGTCCTAACCCGTACCATGCCCACATCTTGCCATGTCCTAACATGTCATCTGGCACAATCCTGCGATGTCCTGATACATCTTGACTAGTGTTCTGGCAATGTTTTGACACGTCCATTCTCATGCCATGCTTATTTTCTGCCATGTCCTCTAACATTCTGACATGTCATGTAGCCACGTCCTACGACATCCTGACATGTCTTGACTCGTTCCATGGCTATGACCTACCATGTCCTGCGAAGTCCGTACACATCCTAACACATGCCATGGCTATGTCCTGACACGTCCTGACCCTTGTCATGCCTTTGTCCTGCAATATCCTATGACGTCCCGACACATCCTATGGCCACGTCCTGCGATGTCCTCACCCGTGCCATGGCCTAGCCCTACCATGTCCTGCGACATCCTGACATGTCCTAAAACATGCCATGGCCATGTCTTGACATATCCTAACCCGAGCCATGCCCACATCATGTGACGTCCTGATACGTCCTAACCCATGCCATAGCTACGCTTTTCCATGTCCTGCAACGATCTAACATGTCCTGAAACATGCCATGGCCATGTCCTGATACGTCCTGACCTTTGCCATCACCATGTCCTGCCATGTCCTTCCATGTCTTGACATGTTTTGTGGCCATGTCCTGCAATATTCTGACACGTCCTAACCCGTGCAATGGCAATTCCCTACCATGTCCTGCTACGTCCTGACACGTATTGAAATGTGCCATAGCCATGCCCTGACACATCATGACTCATGCCAAGCCCATGTCCTGTAATGTCATGATACATCTTGGGGCCACGTCCTGCGACGTCCTAACACGTCCTAACCTATCCCATGGCCATGCCCTGCCATGTCCTATGGCGTCCTAAAACGGGCCATGGCCATGTCCTGAATGTCCTAACCCATGCCTGGCCCACATCCTACCATGTCATGCGATGTCCTAACACCTCCTATAGCCAGATACTGCAGTGTCTTGACACATCCTGACCCGTGCCATGGCCATGCCCTGCCATGTCATGGCCATATCTTGACACGTCCTGACACGTGCCATGCCCACGTCCCGCCATGTCCTGACACATCATGTGTCCACATCTTGCGAATTCCTGATACGTCCTGAACTGTGCCATAGCTACACCTTCCCATGTCTTGCGACGTCCAGACACGTGCCATGTCCATGTGCTAACACGTCGTGACCCGTGCCATGCCCACATCCTGCCATGTCCTAACATGTGTTTTGTCCACGTCCTGCGATGTCTTGAGATGTCCTGACGCATGCTATGGCCATGTCTTGACACATATTGACTCGTTCCATGACCACGTACTACCATGTCCTGCGACTTCCTGACACATTCTGTAGCCACGTCCTCCGACATCCTGACACATCTTGACTCCTACCTAGAACACGCCCTACCAAGTCCTGCAAAGTCCATACATGTCCTAACACATGCCATGGCCATGTCCTAACACATCCTAACCCTTGCCATGCCCTTGTCCTGCGATGTCCTGACCCGTGCCATGGCCACGCCCTGCTATGTCCTCAAACATCCTGACATATCATGAAATGTGCCATGGCCATGTCTTGACACGTCCTAACCCAAGAAAAGCCCACATCCGGCCATGTCCTGAAACGTCTTGTGGCCACATCCTATAATGTCCTGACATGTCCTAACCTGTGCCATGGCCATGCTTTGCCATGTCCTGCGACGTCCTGATACATCATGAAACGTGCCATGGCCATTTCCGGACAAATCCTGACCCGTGCCATGCCCACATCCTACCGTGTCTCGCAATGTCCTTACACAGCTTATGGCCACGTCCTGCAATGTCCTGACACATCCTGACCCGTTCCGTGGCAACGCCCTGCCATGTCATTCATGTCATGCGACGTCCTGACACGTCCTAAGATGTGCCATGGCCATATCCTAATAAATCCTGACCAGTGGCATGCCCACGTCATATAATGTCATGACACGTCTTATGGCCACATCCTGCGACGTCATAACACATCCTGAATCGTGCCATGGCCACGACCTGACCTGTGGTATGCCCTAGTCGTGTCATGTCATGTGCCGTACTGACATATCATATGGCCACGTCCTCTGGCATCCTAACCCATACCATGGCCATGCCTTCCATTTCTTGCGGCATCCTGACACGTGCTGAAACGTGCCATGGCCATGTCCCGACACCTCCTGACCCATGCCATGCCCTCGTTTTGCCATATCCTGACACGTCTAGTGGCCATGTCCTACAACATCCTGATACGTCCTGACCCGTGCCATGGCCACACCTTGCTATGTCCTATTACTTCCTGACATATGTCATGTCCATGTCTTTAAACATCCTAATGTGTGCCATGCCCTAGTTGTCATGTCTTCCGACATCCTGACACATCCTATAGCGACGTCCTCGGACATGATAACCCGTTCCATGGCCATGCCTGCCACGTCCTGCAGCATCCTCACACGCGCTATAATGTGCCATGGCTTTGTCCTGACACGTCCTGACCCATGCCATGCCCATGTCCTGCCATATCCTGACATGTCATGTGGCCACGCCCTACGACATCTTGAGATGTCCTGACCCGTGCCATGGCCACGCCCTGCCTTGTCTTGTGACATCCCAACACATCCTAAAACGTGTCATGGCCATGTCCTGGCACGTCCTTACCCGTGCCATGCCCATGATCTTCTATGTCCTGCGATGTCCTAACACATCCTGTGGCCACGTCCAGTAATGTCCTTACACATCCTGGCCCATGCCATGGTCATACCCTGCCATGTCCTATGATGTCTTGACACGTCTTGTGGCCACGTCCTACAATGTCTTGACACGTCTAGATTCATGCCATGTCCACATCCTACCATGTCATGCGACATCCAAACACGTTATGTGCCCACAATCTACAATGTCTTGACATGTCCTGATCCATGCTATGCCCATGCCCTACCATGTCCTGCGATGTCCTGACACATCGTGAGACGTGCCATGGCCATGTCCTCAATGTCCTAGCCCATGCCATGCCCGCATCCTATCATGTCCTGCGATGTCCTAACACCTCCTATGGCCACGTCCAGCAATTTCCTGGTATGTCCTGACCTGTGCCATGGCCATGCCCTGCCATGTCATGAGACGTCCTGACATGTCTTGATATGTTTAATTGCTATATCCTAACACATACTGACCCGTGCCATGCCCACACCCTGACATGTCTTGACATGTCTTATGGCCATATCTTGTAACGTCCTGACATGTCCAGACCTGTACCATAGCAACACCCAGCCATGTCCTGCGACATCTTGACACGTGCCATGGACATGTGCTAACACGTCCTGACCCGTGCCATGCTCACGTCCTGCCTTGTCCTGAAACGTTTTGTGACCACATCCTGCGATGTCTTGACACATACTTACCTGTGCCATGGTCACGCCCTGCCATGTCTTGCGACATCGTGACACGTCCTGAAACGTGCCATGTCCGGACACGTCCTGACTCATGCCATGCCCATGTCCTGCCATGTCTTGCGACCTCCTGACGCGTCTTGGCCACGTCCTGCAATGTCCTGTCACGTCCTGACCTGTGCCATGGCCACGTTCTGCCATGTGCTACAACATTTTGACACGTCCTAAAACATTCCATGTCCATATCCTAAATGTCCTAACCCGTGACATGCACAAATCCTTCCATATCCAATGACGTCCTAACACTTCCTATAGCCATATCCTACAATGTCCTGCCACGTCCTGACTTGTGCCATGGCCATGCCTGCCATGGTTTGCGACATACTGAAACATCTTCAAATTGGTCATGGCCATGTCCTGACACGCCTGACTTGTTCCATGCCCATATCCTGCTATGTCATGACACTTCATGTGGCCACGTCATGTAACGTCCTGACACGTCGTGACTTGTGACATAACTATGGCCTGCCATGTCCTGCGATGTCCTGACACGTGTCATGGCCATGTGCTGACACGTCCTGACTCGTGCCATGCCCACGTCCTTCCATGTCCTGAAATGACCTATGGCCATGTCCTACTACATCCTAACATGTCCTCACCCGTGCCATAGCCATGCCCTTCCATGTCTTGTGATATCCTGACATGTCCTAAAATGTGCCATGGCCATGTCCTGACATGTCCTGACTTACGCCATGTCCATGTCCTGCCCTGTCTTGTAACGTACTAACACATCTCTTGGCCACGTCTTGCAATGTCTTATCATATCCTGACCCGTGCCATGGCCACGTCCTTCCCTGTCCTGCAACGTCTCGACACATCTTGTGGCCACGTCCTGTGATGTCCTGACACATCCTGACCCGTTCCATGTCCACCTACTCCCATGTCCTACGACGTTCTGACACGTCCTGAAATGTGCCATGGAAATGTCCTCACACTTCCAGACACGTGCCATGCCCACATCATTCCATGTCTTGCAACATCCTAACACATCCTAGGCCACATCCAATAATGTCCTGACACGTCCCCATGACCATGCCCTTCCATGTCCTGCGACGTCTTGACATGCCCTGAAACGTGCCATGTCCATGTCCTAACATATCCTATCACATGCCATGCACACATCCTACCAAGTCCTGTGATGTCCTGACACGTCTTGCAACATCCTAACACGTCATGACCCATGCCATGGCCACACCCTGGCATGTCATGCGACGTTCTGACACATCTTGAAATGTACCATGGCCATGTCTTGATATTTCTTGACCTGTGACATGCCTACACCCTGCCATGTCCTGTGCCGTCCTGACACTTCCTATTGCCGCGTCTTGCGAAATCCTGACATATCCTGACCCGTACCATGGCCATGTCTTGACACGTCCTGACCCATTCCATGCCCACGTGCTACCTTGTCCTATGACATCCTGACACATCGTGAGCTGTGCCATGGCCATGTCCTCAATGTCCTAGCCCATGCCATGCCCGCATCCTGTCATGTCCTGCGACGTCCTAACACCTCCTGTGGCCATGTCCAGCAATTTCCTGGTATGTCCTGACCCATGCCATGGCCATGCCCTACCATGTCCTGAGACGTCCTGACATGTCTTGAAATGTTTCATTGCTATATCTTAACACATCCTGACCCGTGCCATGCCCACACCCTGCCATGTCCTGATATGTCATATGGCCACGTCTTGTAACGTCCTGACATGTCCCGACCCATTCCATGCCCACGTGCTGCCTTTTCCTGTGACATCCTGACATGTCCTATAGCCCCATCATGCGATGTCCTGACACGTCCTAATCCATTCCATGTCCACGCACTGCCATGTCCTACAATGTCTTGAAATGTGACATGGCTATGTCCTAAAACGTCCTAACCCGTGCCATGCCCATGTCCTACCTTGTTCTGTGACATCCTAACACGTCCTATGGACACGTCTAGCAAAGGCCTGACACGTCTTGACTCGTGCCATGGCCACGTCCTGACATGTCCTGAAACATGCCATGGCCATATCCTGACACGTCTTCACCCGGGCCATGGCCACATCATAAAACGTGCCATGTCCATGTACTGACTCATCGTGAATCGTGCCATGCCCACATCCTGCCATGTCCTATAACATCTTGACACATCTTGAAACGTGCCATGGCCATATCCTGACACGTCCTAACCCGTGCCATGCGCACGTCCTGCCGCGTCTTGTGACATCCTGACACATCTTATAGCCACATCCTACAAAGTCCTATCATGTCCTAACCCATGCCATGGCTACGTCCTGAAATGTGCCATAGCAATGTCCTGACACATCCTAACCCGTGCCATGGATATGTCGTGCCATATCCTGCGACATCCTGCCATGTCTTGTGGCCATGTCCTACAACGTCCTGACACGTCTTGACCCAGGAGATGGCCACGTCCTCAAACGTGCCATGGCCATGTCCTAACACGTCCTAAATCGTGCCATGCCCACATCCTACCATGTCCTATGACATCTTGAAACGTCTTGAAACGTGCCATGGCCATATCCTGACACGTCCTAACTTGTGCCATGCCCACGTCTTGCCACGTCGTGTGACATCCTGACACGTCTTATGGCCACATCCTACAAAGTCCAGACATGTCCTAACACATGCCATGGCCACGTCCTAAAATGTGTCATAGCCATGTCCTGACACATCCTGACCCGTGCCATGAACACGTCCTGCCATATCCTGCGACGTCCTGACACGTCCAGACCCGTGCCATGGCCACACCCTGCCATGTCCTGTAACATGGTGACACATCCTGAAACGTGCTATGGCCTTGTCCTGACATATCCTAACCCGTGCCATACCCACGTCCTGCCATGCCTTGACACATTTTGTGGCCACGTCCTGTGATATCCTGACACATCTCGACCCGTGCCATGCCCACATCCTGCCATGTCCAACGATGTCTTGACATATCATGTAATGTCCTGACACGTCCTGAGCCATGCCATGGCCACTTCCTGCCATGTCCTCTAACATCCTGACACCTCCTGAAATGTACCATGGCCATGTCATGACACATCTTGACCCGTGCCATGACCGCGTCCTGCCATGTCCTATGACATCCTAACACGTCTTGTGGCCACGTCCTGACCCATGTCATGGCCACGCCCTACCATGTCCTGCGATGTCCTTAAATGGTCCATGGCCATGTCCTGACATATCCTAACATGTGCCATGCACACATTATGCCATGTCCTGTGACATCCTGACACATCCTGCAATGTCTTCACACGCCCTGACCCTTGTCATGGCCATGCTCTGACATGTCAATGTCTTGACACATCATGACCTATGTCATGCCCATGTCCTGCAATGTCCTCACACGTCCTATGGCCACGTCCTGCGACAAACTAACATGTCCTTACCCGTGCCATGGCCACGCCCTGCCATGACCTGCGATGTCCTAACACGACCTGACACATGCCATAGCCATGTGTTGACACATCGTGGCCCATGCCATTCCCACATCCTACCATGTCCTGACACATCCCGTGGCCACGTCTTGCTATGTTATGACATGTCATGACCCGTGCCATGGCGATGTCTTAACAAGTCCTAACCCGTGTCATGCCTGTATCCTGCTATATCGTGTAATGTGCTGACACGTCCTGTAGTCACGTCCTGCAATGTCATAACACATCCTAACCTCTGGCTTGGCCATGATGTTACATGTCATGCGACATCCTGACAAGTACCATGGCAATGTCCTGACCCGTGCCACGGCCTAGTCTTGTCATGTCCTGCACCGTACTAACTCATCTTGTGGCACTGTCCTATGACGTCCTGACCCGTGCCATGGACATGCCCTGCCATGTCCTATGACATCTTGACACGTCTTATGGACACATCCTGCAATGTATTGACACATCCTGACCCATGCCATGGCCACATCATACCATGTCTTGCGATATCCAAACACGTCATGTGCCAACATTTTGTGATGTCTTGACATGTCCTGACCACTGCCATGGCCATGCCCTGCCAAATTCTACGACGTCCTGACACATCCTGAGACGTGCCATGGCCATGTCCTGAATGTCCTAGCCCGCGCCATGCCCACATCCTACCATATCCTACGACATCCTAACACCTCATGTGGTCACGTCCAGCAATTTCCTGGCACGTCCTGACCCGTGCCATTGCCATGCCTTGCCATGTCCTAAGACGTCCTGACATTTCCTGAAACGTGTCATGGCTATATCCTGACACATCCAGACCCGTGCCATGCCCACACCCTGCCATGTCCTGACACGTCCTGTGGCCATGTCTTGTAACTTCCTAACATGTCCTGACCCATACCATAACAATGCCTTGCCATGTCCTACGACATCTTGACACATGCCATGGCCATATGCTAACACGTCCTGACCCGTACCATGCCCACATCCTGCCTTGTCCTGAAATGTCTTGTGGCTACGTGCTACGACGACTTGACACGTACTTTCCCGTGCTATGGCCATACCCTGCCATTTCTTGTGACGTCCTAACATATGTTGAAACATGCCATGTCCTGACACGTCCTGACTAATGCCATGCCCACGTCCTGCCTTGTTTTGCGACCTCCTAAAACGTCTTGGCCATGCCCTACAATCTACCGTCACGCCCTGACCCGTGCCATGGCCATGTCCTGCCATGTCCTACAACGTCTTGACACATCCTGAAACATGCCATGGCCATATCCTGAATGTCCTAACCCGTGACATGCACACATCCTGCCATATCCTACGACGTCCTAACACTTCCTATGGCCACGTCCTACATTGTCCTGACACGTCCTGACCTATTCCATGGCCATACTTGCCATGTTTTACGACGTCCTCAAACGTCCTAAAATTTGTCATGGCGATGTCTTGACACATCCTAACCCGTGCCATGCCCACGTCCTGCTATGTCCTGACACGTGTTGTGGCCACGTCTTGTAATGTCCTGACACGTCCTGACCCATGCCATAGCTATGCCATGCCATCTCCTGCGATGTCCTGACACGTCCTAACACGTGCCATGCCCACGTTCTGCCATGTCCTGAAACGTCCTATGACCGCTTCCTATGACATCCTGACACGTCCTCACCCGTGCCATGGCCATGCCCTGCCACGTCTTACGATATCCTGACATGTCCTGAAATGTGCCATGGCCATATCCTGACACGTCCTGACTCGTGTTATGCCCATGTCCTGCCTGTCTTGTAACGTACTGACACATCTCTTGGCCACGTCTTGCAATGTCCTGTCACATCCTGATCCGTGCCATGGCCATGTCCTGCCATCTCCTGCAATGTCTTGACACATTTGTGGCCACGTCCTGCAATATCCTCACACGTCCTGACCCGTGCCATGGCCACGCACTACCATGTCTTGCAACGTCCTGACACGTCCTGAAATGTGCAATGGCCATGTTTTGACAGGTTGATACGCTCAAATTACACTTTTACAATTATTGTAAGACGGTCGGTGTCAAATATAGTAACCCAACTAGGTTGGGGTCGAATCCCACAGGGAATAGGTGTGAAATGATCACTTGGATTAGTGTGTTACCCGACTCAAATCTTGAATCTATTCCGTTAGAAGTGACATAGAAATGGTGTAAGAGTGATAGTATGAGTGAAGGTTGATTTAGAATATTTAACTATTGAAGATGCTTAATGTAATAATCTATATAATTGATTAAACCAAGGTTCTGTCCCCATAAATGTAGTGTAATGCCATCGGTGTTAATATGATATATTTCTAATGGTTTATTATTGATATGCAATTGATTTCTATGCAACTACCCAATATTTCCCAATACTTGAGTAGTATTTCCTCTCTTGCTTTTTCCCAAAAGTCTAAGAGTCACAATGTATAACAATCAATATGTGCCAAATAAAACCCACTTATCCCTAAGCGATTCTATGAAATGAGGTGTAAGGCCTCGAGTTTTTCTTCTATAGTTCTTCCAAAATCTAACCCACTTTCCCAAGTAAGGTAGGATTTTAATGGCTTTAATTAGTGTTTGCAACCACCAATAATAAATGAAGAATGAGAAGTGAAGAAATATCAACCAACCATTATGCATATATTCAATGCTAAACACCCATTTACATAACACCCATTTAGGGTTCACAACCTTAGTATTTAGGCTTAGACACACATGCTAAAATGTAAAATACAAGGTGTAATAAATGTCATAAATGCTTACAAAGTAAAAGATTCTTCAACCAAAAGCTTCCTAAAAGATGCAGTAATAAAGTCTTGGAGTGTAGTATAAAGTCTGCACAAGATTCCCTTACACAAAATTTTAAAAAGCTATTTATTGAGGGACCAAGATCTGACAAAAAGCGGACAAGTTTGCCCTTCCAGGTCACGTATACGACCGCGGATCTGTTGCATAAGAGGTCTGCAGTCCGCAATCTTGAGAGGCGGCGTCGCGGAATGGAACTCTAGTTGTTCATGTGTTGATCGCGTTACCATTCTGCGGTCCGCATGTTGATTGTGCGACCGTAGAAAGCACCGCAGACTTGCCTCTTAGGTTTCCTTTGTGTTCATTATGCGACAGAAGTGCGGACCGCATATTGAATGTGCGATTGCAAAAGACATCGCATTCTTGCCATGCATTTCAGCTCCATTCACTATTTAGTTCTGGGATTTGGTTGCTTATTTGCGGTCTGCATATGAAGTATGCGACCGCATATTGGTCCGCAAATTTTCTCTTTTGCACAACTTGCGCTCTTTCTTATCTTTTTGCGTCCATTTTTGTGTCCTTGGTCTTTTCTTCCTCATTATCTGTAAAACCACAAAATCACATAAGTATGGACTACAATTTGCAATGAAACTAGCTAATCTAAGAGCAATTAGTATGTAAATGTGCCGAATCTCTCCGGCACATCAACACCCCCAACTTAAGCTCTTGCTTGTCCTCAAGCAAGCAGAACACACCTACGCCACACTTATTCCTAACACTTAACACAATAATGACACAAGATTTGTGCTAATGTTCAGTTTTTCAAGCATGTATTGGAACAATCGCTCCACTCCTCCTTGACTAAGAGCAAACATGTAGAGACAGACCAATCATGCAAGCTTTGAGCCTCACATTGTGACTAAATGTTATCCTCAGCTGACTGCATTTGCATTAGACTCTAAAGGCTCAACTTAAGTAAATTCTGCAGTTCAAGAACTCTCACCAGAAATGATGTCCTATACTCACCATATTTACAATATTCACAAGGACAATTCAAAAAAAAAAAAAGAACACTCACTCTCAGAAGGAACTTCAAGTGCCACTACATGTCATACCATAGGCTTGCCCTTATTTTAATTTGCCACTTCTTCAAGAATGATCGGTTGGAGGTCCCATAAGGACTTTTTAGGCTTGTAATGTAGGTTTAGGGAAGGTTAGGTAAGCATTTGGGTACATATGACTTCATCCTCCTTGAACACTACTTATAAGTTTCATTCTATTGCATTTTTGTTTTCTTTAACTCACATAGCCTCATTAGCAATCTAGTCCCCGATTATAGAACCACCTTGCATACCTCTCCCAATTTTTATTCAAGTCTCCACAATGTATATCATATATATATATATATATATATATATATATATATATATATATATATATATATATATATATATATATATATATATATATATATATATATATATATATTTACTTTATTGGAGCTTAAATACTTTAATACGCACTATTAGGTATGTGGCCGTAGACTCAATATATAACCTTGCCTATCTCCCTTTGACACCACCCCCAACTTAGGTTTTTAGTCTCATTTTCAATGTTCAAGGAGGGACGGGTTCCAAAGAGGGGATCATTTTGCAAAAAGGGAATGGTTTGTACTCAGTTGGCCAAAGGTTTGAAGGCTCAAAGTGGGTTACTATTGATATTATTTACACAATGGTAGGTTTGACAAGCTAAAGAGATGTTTCAAATTAACACAACGAATGCCTAAGATCATTCCTCCAGCCGGACATACTATCATTAGTATTGAAAGACCAACCAGGCAAGTTCTAGATGACAGAAGTGGACACAAGAACTATATACAAGTAGAAAATCTCACTTACACACATTGTACTTGAACTGCTTAATTCATATTGTTTAGCACTTTCGAGCAACTACTTTGGAATTTCAAGCTTTTATGGGTTGCTATAGAGTTACAAAGTGATCCTTAAATTCACAAGATAGGTCAGAGACAAGTTCCCTTAAGACAGTCGTCGATCTATCAATCATTGGAACGAGTCGAGAAAAATGACTATAGGAGGATATGTGCTATGTACAGGTATGCATGCTCGGCACTGAACAATTTCACTAACTGGTCACATTGATTTACACACGAGGTTCTGATTCTACTATTACACTCTTGGAGAAGAATCAGACAAAGTAAAACCAAGAGGAATTGATTGGCTAACTAATTATAAACAAATATTGACAGATCAAAACATTGTATATACACTGCTTTATAGATCAAAGTTGTACAAGTTTGATACTCAAAAGCACAAAAATGGCAATATCAAATCAAAACACCAAAAGTACCCCCACCCCTAACATAGAACGATGCATTGTACCAAATACAGATAATAAAAGTGCAAAGTATGAGGAGAGACTCCTTGAGGCACACTAAGTGCTGTGGGAGTCGGCAGCTGGCTGTGCGCCGGGGTGATCACCCTCCTGTGTATCTGGCATAGGCACAATCGAGGGTGCGACCTCTGGTGTATAAAGTAAGGCTGGCACTGGAGCTGATGGTGGGGCTTCTATGACCACACCCGGCATCTGAGAGTTGCTAGATGCCTTAGCTGATGTATGAACTGTGGGGCCTCCTCGGTCAATCAATGATCTCTTCAAGGCCACCTCAAGCTGAGCGCGCTCATCCTCATCCACAGCATCATTCTCCTGAGGTGAAGCTGGAGCTGCTGCCTTCCCTTTGTCTACAGGCTGCGGAGCATCATCGCTGGAGAATCCCGAGTCATCCTCTTCTTCATCACTGTCACTACCTCCCTCAGCTTCCTCATCGGAGGCAATATCAATACGGCTAGGAGGAGCTAGGGCCTGTGAGTCTTCGGGAGTAGGAACAGCAGGGTCGGCCATTAGGTTGGTAAAATCGAGGCCTAAATCAGGCACCTCATCAGCACTCTTGTCACCTGCTCCCAGAAAGAAGGATGAAACATCGAAGTCCAGGTTTTGCATCTTTTGAAATTCGACCTTCATCGAGGCCACCTCTGTCTTGAGATCATGCAAATCGGGAATTTCTCCCCTTTCTAGCTGCTCCACCCTCAACTCAAGCCCTTGCAGTCGCTCAGCATATGCTATCTATTTTAACTGAATCTCTGCTATGGCGGACTGCATGGGAGTGAGAGCCCGCATGATTAAGTTAGGCAACGTCTTAACAAGCTGGTCAACTTGGGAGTTTGCATGTTTGGCTAAAAGACCAAGCTGGGAGACTGCCGGAGTTGTTGGATGAGGCTGAGCAGTAGCACTGGTAGTTTGAGCAGCGGTGGAAGTAGTGGAAGACTGTGCCGCATCATCATGAGCAATAGGAGGCTGAAAGGAGAGTAGGTCTTCCTCAACAACTGCTGGAGGAGGTATCACCGCATCAGCAAGGCGGTTGATGTCTATAATACCTTGCTCCTAACTTGTCGCATCCCGAAGGTCAACAGGAACTTGGGCCTGATGGCACAAAGCAGTGATCAACGATGGGAACGGAAGAGAAGTGGCATCTTGCATTGCTCTTCTCCCTATTTCTTGGAAAATTATTTCCCCCACGTTCACTTTTACGCCCTATATGATACAAGCAATGAGAAGGGCCTTCTCGATAGCGATGTCTATCTTATGATTCGTTGGGATCAATCTGGATGCGAGAAATGCAAGCCAGTATCTCCCTTCCCTTGGGAAGCTCTCCTTATAAATCTTTTTCGCCGGTTGTATCCATACAGGGGTTCCAGTTGCGATAACGGAGGCAATCCAGCTCTTTTCACTCTCTCTGTTGGCAAATTTGGCTTTATACTCAGATGTGGAGGTGTCCCGGTCACAGTCTGGGATTAACAACTTGTTTATGGCTTTTGCACTACATTTGACTAGGATACCTCGAACTTCCACCATGTCGAGGTACATCTTTTGCCTTTTATGCTGTTCTGGTCCGGGAAGCTCCATAATTGGCATAGAACTCCCGAACAATGGATTCATTGTATTTGGCCGGAGGGTCAGTGAATCTCATCCATTTTCTCCGCTTGATATTGGTAAGGATATGGGTGTACCTTTATTGAAGGCCATTTAGGCTCAATTGCTTCTCAGGGAGGAGCTTTCTCCGATCAAGCCCGGCTTTATATTTATCCCTCGAACCCTCAATGCCCCAGTGGAGATGATATGAAAGTCCTTCTGCAGCCTGCTTTCTCCTTGCCTCAGCATGTATGTCAACTGCAGGCTGGGTATCTACTTCTTCAGGTTTTTTCATTTTCTTCTCGTGGCGAGTCCACTCGTTGTCTTTTAGAAGCACGGGACCTATTTGCAAGTCGTTTGTGAGCCATGTCTACAAAGGGAGCATTGTTAGTATAGCCAGGAGGGTAGAGAATAGGAAACATTTAACTGAGAGCAGGGATGCGATGCACTCTGCGATCGTAAAAAAGGACTGCGGACCGCAGAGTCGTCGCAAATGTTTTTCTGCTGAAGTTTCATTCCATTATGCGATGATATATGCGGTCGCATAACGGTTATGCGGACCGCATTCTCATCGCAGAATGGCTCCTTGCAAAGTCCAAATTTCCCAATTCACTGTTTTACTTTGCGTTGAGTTTGCGGACCGCAGATCAATTCTACGGCCGCATACTCAATCGCACATTTCAATGATTGAGAAGGCTACCAAGGTGACAGCTATGCGGTCACATTGCGGAGCACAAAGTGATAATGCGATCGCATAGTGACCGCATAAGTTGTCTTCTTCATCAGCCCTAGGGTTAGGTCTGCGACAACAATGCGGTTCGCATTTTAGACATGCAGACCGCAGAACTGAGCAACTTAACGCAACAGTTCAACTGTTCAACCATGAGTGCCCAATCTTCAACCAATTCCTACCCCAACGTCTAATTCATTACTACCCTAGCCATGCTATTAAGCCCACAACCATTTCCCACAACTTTTTCCTCAAACTATTTAAACAATGGAGAAGGGGGAAACAGTAGACATACCAGATGTTGAGAATGCTATTGATTTACAGGAGGATGCCTGGAGTGCCGATTCGAACTTGCCTCTGTTCGTTCGTTTTTTCTTTTTGTTTTTGTTTTTCTCCTCTTTGTCTTTTGTTTGTTTTTTTTTTTTGTTCTGTCGTGTAGGGCATATAGGAACGCACCTGGGGGAGTTACACACTTTTGTGATATCAAGTCTGCGGACCATTATGTAATCGCAGAACTGTTTTGCGGTCCGCATAATGGTCACATATTGCTGCGATGCGTAGGTTCCTCAGAGTCACTTTTGCGATCAGTTCTGTGATCGCACAACTAATATTCAGATCGCAGAATGGACGCATTGCAACTTCCAATTTAGAGGGCTCACTGGTTAGGTCTGTGGTAGATTTTTGCGGTCCACACATCAATTATGCGGTTGCATTTCTACCGCATTTCTACCCTCCTTCTTCCGCATATCTGTCCATGGGTGCATCCACCAAATATCATCACTGTTTGGGTTCCCTACACTTCACAGATGTTAAGGAAATAAATGAACAAAGAAAATTCAAAATTCAAAGACGGTGTTACCACCCATGGGTTGCCTCCCATGCAGCGCTTGATTTAACGTCGCGGCACGACGGGACTGATTTCTCCAATTTCATCCTTTTGACGGGTAGGGTTCATCTTGTAGAGGCAGCTGCTCTATCACCTTCTTCTCACCATCAACACCCAAGTAGTGCTTGATGCGTTGGCCATTTACTTTAAATGCCCGAGACCCGTCAGTAGATTCTAACTCTACAGCTCCGTATGGGGATACACTCACCACTTTAAAGGGGTCGGACCATTTCGATTTCAATTTGCCCGGAAACAATTTTAGTCTTGAGTTAGAAGAGTAAGACGAGGTCACCCGTCTTGAACTCTCTCTTCATGATCTTTTTGTCATGAACAAATTTCATTCGTTTCTTGTATACCGCTGCGCTCTCATACGCATGGAATTGAAATTCCTCTGGTTCATTTAGTTGCATCAATCTCAAGTTTGTAGCTTCCGCCCATTCTAAATTGAGCTTCTTGAGTGCCCACATGGCCTTGTGCTCCTGCTCAACCGGTAAATGGCATGCCTTCCCAAAAATGAGTCGGTAGGGAGAAGTACCAATAGGAGTTTTGAAGGCCGTGCGGTAGGCCCACAATGCAGCATCTAATCGTCTGGACCAGTCAGTTTTGTTGGTGTTCACAGTCTTGGCTAGGATACTCTTGATCTCTTGATTTGAAACCTCAACTTGACCACTCGACTGCGGATGGTATGGTGTAGCCACCATGTGTTTCACCCCATATTTCTCAAGTAACCCCGTGAATGCTTTGTTGCAGAAGTGCGATCCCCCATCACTAAGAATGGCTCTAGGAGTGCCAAACCGAGTGAATATATTCTTCTTCAAAAACGCTATCACACTCCTCGCCTCATTGTTTGGTAAGGCAACGGCTTCAACTCATTTGGAGACGTAGTCCACAGCCACCAAAATATACTTCATCCCATAGGAACTCACAAAGGGGCCCATGAAATCAACTCCCCAAACATCAAAGATTTCTATCTCCAACACATATTGCATAGGCATTTCATGCCTTTTGGAGATTGAACCTTGCTGTTGACACTGCTCACAAGCTTTTGCAAATTGGTTTGCATCATGATAGATGGAAGGCCAATAGTAGCCACATTCAAGAATCTTTGCCGCAGATCTATTGCCTCCATGATGGCCTCCAACCGGTGAGTCATGACATGCCTTTAGGATTTGAATGATTTCTTCCTCTGGTACGCGCTTCCGGATGATGTTGTCAGCACACACTCGAAACAAATAAGACTCCTCCCAGTAGTATTGCCGACAATCCCTCAAAAAAATTTTCTTTTGATGGGGTTCTAACCCTTCCGGAATGACCTCGCTCACCAAATAATTTGCAATATCGGCATACGAAGGAGCAAAGGTGTCGGAAAGTGCCAATATATGTTCATCGGGGAATGCATCATTTATGTCAAGCTCTTCTTTAGGCCTCCCTGCTTCCTGAAGCCTTGACAAGTGGTCTACAACTTGATTTTGAGTACATTTGCGATCTTTTACTTCAAAGTCAAATTCTTGCAACAAGAGAATCCACCGAATTAGTCGAGGTTTTGCATCTTTCTTTGCCATGAGGTATCGAAGAGCCGCATGATCCGTGTAGACGACCACCTTGGACCCCAACAAATAGGCCCGGAATTTTTCAAAAGCATACACTTTAATTCATTTGTGCCCCATTGAGAGTTTTACTTGCATAATAGATCGGATAAAGTATCTTGTTGTGGCGTTGACCTAGCATTGCTCCAATAGCTACACCACTGGCGTCACACATGAGTGCAAAAGGAAGAGTCCAATCGGGAGTGACAATAATGGGTGCCGTGGTAAGCCTCAACTTTAATTCCTCAAATGCTTTGAGGCATTTGTCATCAAACATGAATTTTGCATCCTTTTCAAGAAGCTTGCACATTGGGTGTGAAATTTTGGAAAAATCCTTGATGAATCTCCGATAGAATCCGGCGTGGCCTAGAAAGCTTCGAACACCTTTCACTGAATTTGGTGGAGGAAGTTTAGAAATGATTTCGATCTTTGCCCGATCCACTTCAATGCCATGTTTAGAAATATAGTGCCCCAACACAATACCTTCATCCACCATTAAGTGGTATTTTTCCCAATTTAGCACAAGATTTGTTTCTTCGCATCTCTTGAGCACTTTTCTAAGATTTGAAAGACAATGCTCAAAGGAATCACCAACAACAGAGAAGTCATCCATGAAAACCTCTAGAAAATCCTCCACCATATCGGAAAATATCGAAATCATGCATCTTTGAAAGGTCGCCGGAGCATTACACAACCGAAATGGCATCCGGCTAAAAGCAAATGTCCCATAAGGACAAGTGAAAGTTGTTTTCTCTTGATCTTCCAAAGCAATGTTGATTTGGTTGTAGCCGGAGTATCCGTCAAGAAAGCAATAGAAGGCTCTTCCCGCTAGCCGATCAAGCATTTGATCAATATAAGGCATAGGGAAATGATCCTTGCAAGTTGCATTATTGAGTTTCCGATAATCCATGCACATTCTCCACCTGGTCACCGTTCTAGTAGGGATGAGCTCATTTTTTTCATTTTCAATCACAGTTATGCCCCCTTTTTTTGGCACACATTGTACTGGGCTCACCCAAGAACTATCGGCGAATGGGTAGACAACTTCGGCGTCTAACCACTTGATAATTTCCTTTTTCACCACCTTTTGCATTGAAGGATTTAGTCGCCTTTGATGCTCCATACTTGGCTTGATGTCATTCTCCAGTTGGATTTTGTGTTCACAAATACCCGCGAGAATGCCACGAATGTCGGCGATTGTCCACCCAATTGCTTGCATGTGCTCCCTTAGGACTTCCAATAATTGCTCTACCTGCACATCATTCAACAAAGAAGACACAATTACGGGTAAAGTATCATTAGAGCCAAGAAATTTATACCTCAAATGCGAAGGGAGTGGTTTGAGCTCTAATTGTGGTGGCTCAATGATTGATGGCTTGGCAGGGGGAGTAGCTCTATTCTCTAAGTCAAGAGAGAGCTTTGCCGGCTTGTGCGTATAGGATCTAAGACCCTGCAATGCATTCACCGATTCTATGTACCCATCCATGTTTCCCCATCAAAATTTACTAGGATTGCCGCTAATGCCTCACCAAGGCATTGTTCTTCCATTTTCAATTCCACGGCATCCTCTACCTCATCAACCGCTTCTATCATTGAGATGCTCTCATATTCGTGGGGTAGCTTCATGCCCTTGCTAGCTTGAAAAGTGACTTCTTCATCATTCACCCGGAACTTTATCTCATTTCTCTCAGAATCCATGAGTGCTCGGCCCGTAGCCAAGAATGGTCTTCCCAAAATGATAGGGATCTCTTTATCCACAGCACAATCAAGAATCACAAAGTCCGCGGGTAAATGGAATTTCCCCACTTTCACTAGTACATCATCCACAATTCCGACCGGCCGCTTGATGGAACGATCGGCCATTTGCAATCTCATACTTGTAGGTCTAGGCATACCCAATCCCGCTTGCTTAAAGATGGCTAGTGGCATTAAGTTGATGCTAGCTCCATTGTCACATAAGGCCCTTGCAAATTCACGCGTCCCAATAGTACAAGGTATAGTAAAGGCCCCCGGATCCTCCTTCTTTTGAACCGGGGTTGTAGCAATGATAGAGCTTACCCTATGAGTCATGCTTACCACCTCATGCTTTGAGGTCTTCTTTTTAGTGATCAAATCTTTCAAGTACTTAGCGAACCTTGGCATTTCTTGAAAAGCTTCTACAAAAGGTATGTTCACCGTCAATTGTTTGAGAATATCGTAGAACTTTTCAAGCTTGCTATCATCAATCCTCCTTGCTAGCCTTTGAGGGAATGGAGGAGGAGGTATAGGAATAGGTGGAAGAGGTTTTGATGACTCGTTCCCCTTTTCCTTTTCCTCTTCTTGATCTTCTTGTTGTGCTCTAGCCTTTTCCGGAATTCTTTCAATTTCAATAACTTTTGGTTTGTCAACCACAACAACTTTTTGCTTTTCAACATCTATAACCTCTTATTCTTCACCCTCAACCGTTTGCTTGGTCTCCACATCTTCAACTATGTGTTCATTCTCTTCAAGTAGCACTTTTCCACTCCTAGTGGTGATTGCCATGACATGAGAGGTTGGACCACTTCCACTACCTCTTGGGTTTGCAATCGTGTCACTAGGTAGTGTTCCTTTTTGCTTGGGGTTTTGTTCCTTGGAAAGATCTCTCATTTGCATTTCCAACTTTTGGATGGAAGCGGTATGAGAGCTAACGACATTGGTCATGTTCCTCAATGAAGCATCAGACTTTTCTTGATTTTATAGCACTCTCTCTAGCATAGCTTCCAATTTTGAATCACTTGAGGACCCTTGGTTCGAATGTTGTCCTTTTGGTGGAACATAAGGATTTTCACTTCGGTTTGAAAAATTGTTGTTGTTGTCGCCCCAATTTCTTTGTTGTGAACTACCTTGGTCATACCTCCAGTGTTGGTTTCCTTGCCCTTGCGGGTTTGGCCTCCATTGGTTTTGTGCTCCTTGACCTTGATAGTATTGCCTTTGGTACCTTCCTTGGGGGTTGTTGATGTAATTAGCCTCTTCAAAATCTTCATTCGGATTGGATGGCATGTCCTCGACAATGTTGACTTTCTTTGTTTGATTTTCTATAAACATCTTGGTCAACACATTGACATTAGTGGCCAACCCTGCAATGATTTGGTCTCTCTCTTGGTTTTCCTTGATCAAATTTGTCAAAAAGGGAGACCCATAAGCTATTCCACCTGATGTATCCTCATAATGCCATGCTTGATTATGTTTGGCCATCTTGTCGAGGATTTGAGTTACTCTAGCAAAAGACTTATCCATAAAAGATCCATCCGCCGCATTCTTTGCAATGGCTTGGTTCATGGGATCAAGACCCATGTAAAACTTCTCAAGCAAAATTGAGTCAGGGAATCCATGATTTGGCGACCTCACCAAATATAGTTTAAAGCGATCCCATGCCTCATGTAAGTGCTCCCCTTGTTGTTGCTTAAAGAAAAAGATTTTATCTCTAAGCTCAGATTTCTTGCTTTGTGGGAACCATTTTGCTAGGAATGCCCGGACAAGTTCAGGCCATGATCGGATTGAGTTTGGTGGCAAGTTTTGAAGCCACTTTCTAGCATCACCGGCCAAGGAGTACTTGAAAACTCTCAACCTTAAGGCATCTTCTGAGATGTTGGTTTGTTTGTGCATAGCACACACGACCAGAAAATTCCTTAAGTGTTGAGTTGGGTCGTCATCGGTGGAATTCCTGAAAAACCCTTCCGCTTTGAGCATGAGGATTAGACCATGATCCACATTAAACGTTGAGGCACCAACAGCAGGGGGTACAATTGCATTTGTGTCATCGATATATTCATCGATATCCGCAAAAGGATTCTCTTCCCCTTCGTCCTCGTAATCAGACATTGTAACCTATCACACCAAGCAAAACAAGCAAAGTGTAATGGAATAGAATTAGATATCAAGTAAAGTACACACTAATGAGTAATTTCAAAACCATATTCCCCGGCAACGGCGCCAAAATTTGATACGCTCAAATTACACTTTTACTATTAGTGTAAGGCGGTCGATGTCAAATATAGTAACCCAACTAGGTTGGGGTCGAATCCCACAGGGAATAGGTGTGAAATGATTACTTGAATTAGTGCGTTACCCGACTAGAATCTTGAATCTATTCCGTTAGAAGCAACATAGAAATGATGTAAGAGTGGTAGTATGAGTGAAGGTTGGTTTAGAATATGTAACTAGTGAAGATGCTTGATGTAGTAATCTATAGAATTGATTTAAACCAAGGTTGTGTTCCCATAAATGTAGTGTAATGCCATCGGTTATATGATATATTTCTAATGGTTGATTATTGATATGCAATTGATTTCTATGCAACTACCCAATATTTCCCAATACTTGAGTGGTGTTTCCTCTCTTGCTTTTTCCCAAAAGTCTAAGAGTCCCAATGTATGACAATCAATAAATGCCAAATAAAACCCACTTATCCCTAAGCGATTCTATTAAACGAGGTGTAAGGCCTCGAGTTTTTGTTCTTTACCTCTTCCAAAATCTAACCCACTTTCCCAAGTAAGGTAGGACTTTAATGGCTTTAATTAGTGTTTGCAACCACCAACAATAAATGAAGAATGAGAAGTAAAGAAATATCAACCAACCATTATGCATATATTCAATGTTAAACACCCATTTACATAACACCCATTTAGGGTTCACAACCTTAGTATTTAAGTTTAGCCACACATGCTAAAATACAAAATACAAGGTGTAATAAATATCATAAATGCTTACAAAGTAAAAGATTCTTCAACCAAAAGCTTCCAAAAAGATGAAGTAATAAAGTCTTGGAGTGTAGTATAAAGTCTGCACAAGATACCCTTACACAAAATTCTAAAAAGCTATTTATAGAGGGACCAAGATCTGACAAAAAGCGGACATGTTTGCCCTTCCAGGTCACGTATGTGACCGCAGATCTGTCGCATAAGAGGTCTGCGGTCCGCAATCTTGAGAGGCGGCGTCGCGGATAGGAACCCTAGTTGTTCATGTGCTGATCGCATCACCGTTCTGCGGCTCGCATGTTGATTGTGCGACAACAGAAAGCACCGAAAACTTGACTCTTAGGTTTCTTTTGTGTTCATTATGCGCCAGAAGTGCGGACCGCACATTCATTCTGCGATCGCAAAATACGTCGCATTCTTGCCGTGCATTTCAGCTCTATTCACTCTTTGGCTCTGCGCTTTGGTTGCTCATATGCGGTCCGCATATGCAGTATGCGACCGCATATTGGTCCGCAGATTTGCTGTTTTGCACAACTTGCCCTCTTTCTTATCTTTTTGCTTCCATTTTTGCGTCCTTAGTCTTTTCTTGCTCTTTATCTGTAAAACCACAAAAATCACATAAGTATGGACTACATTTTGCAATGAAACAAGCCAATATAAGAGCAATTAGTATGTAAATGTGCTGAATCTCTCCCGCACATCACACGAGTCAAGACATGTTAGGAAATTACACGACTGGACAGCACGTGGGCATGGTATGGGTCAGGACGTGTTAGGACATGGCCATGACACATGTCAGTACATTGCATGACATGGTAGGGAATGGCCATGGCATGGGTCAGGACATGTCAGGACGTCGCAAGACGTGGCCACAGGATGTGTCAGGATGTCACATGACATGGCAGGACATAAGCATAGCACAGGTCAGGACGTGTCAAGACATGGCAATGGCACGTTTCAGGACATCGTAGGACATGGCAGGGCATGGCCATGGCATAAGTCAGGACGTGTTAGGACATTGTAGGACATGGCCATAGGACATGTCAGGACTCGTAGGACATGGCTGCACATGGTCATGGCATGGGTCAGGACGTGTCATGACAAGGCTATGACACATTTTAGGACATGTTAGGACGTCGAAGGACATGGCAAGGTGTGGCCATGGCACGGGTCAGGACATGTCAGGGCGTGGCCACATGACGTGTCAGGACATTGCAGGACATGGCAGGACGTGGGCATGGCACGGATCAGGGCGTGTCAAGACATGGCCATAACACATGTTAGGACGTCGCAGGACATGGCAGGGTGTAGCCATGGCACGGGTCAGGACATGTCAGGACGTCGTTGTACATGGCATGGAACAAGTTAGGACATGTTAGGACGTCACAACACTTGGCTACATGACGTGTTAGGACATCACAGGACATGGTAGGACATGGGCATGGCACGAGTCAAGACGTGTTTGGACATGGCCATGGCACGTGTCAGGACATCACAGCACATGGCCATAAGATGTGTCAGGACGTCGCAGGACATAGTAGGACATGGTAGGACATGGTAGGACGTGGGCATGAGACGGGTCAGGATGTGATAGGACATGGTTATGGCACATGTCAAGACATGTCACGGCGTCACAGGAAATGGTAGGGTGTGGCCATGGCACGTGTCAGAATGTGTCAGGGCGTTGCAGGATATGGTAGGGCGTGGTCATGGCATGGGTCAGGACATGTTAGGATGTGGCCACAAAATGTGTCGGGATGTCGCATGACATGGCAAGAAATGGGCATGGCACAGATCAGGACGTGTTAGGACATGGCCATGGCATGTGTCACGACGTCGCAGGGGGTTTAAGCATGAATATGGGGTTAAAGCAATGCCAGACACAATCCGTAACAACCAATGGCAATCAGCAATTAACTGAGCTTTGCCCCATGCACACGACACCTTTCGACGCTACTTGCACGACGCATTTCCGTTCCATTGAAAAATCCATTAGCTGCCACGAGCGATGTCACCTCCCAATGTTACCCGCAACAACCAATGGCAATTGAAATCTACTAAGCTTTACCCCATGCGTACGGGTTAGGACATTGAAGAACGTGGGCATGGAATGGGTTAGGACATGTCAGTACATGGCCATGGCACCTGTCAGGACATGTCAAGATGTTGCAGGCATGGCAGGCATGGCCATGGCATGGGTCAAGACGTGTCAGGATATCATAGGACGTGGCCACGGAACGTGTCAGGACGTCGAAGGACATGGCAAGATGTGGGCATGGCACGGGTTAGGACGTGTAGGACATGGCCATGGCACATGTCATGACATTATAGCATGTGGCCACAGGACGTGTCCGGACATTGTAGGACATGGCAGGACACGGGTGTGGCACGGGTTAGGATGTGTCAGGCCATGGCCATGGCACGTGTCATGACATGGCTATGGCATGTTTCAGGACTTGTTAGGATGTCGCATGACATGGAAGGGCATGGCCATGGCACGGGTCAGGACTTGGCCACATGACGTGTCGGGACATCGCAAGACATGGGCATGGCACGGTCGAGTTGTGTCAGGACATGACCATGGCATGTGTCAGGACGTCGCAGGACATGGTAGGGTGTGGCCATAGCACGGGTCAAGACGTGTCAAGACGTCAATGGACATGGCAGGGCATGGGCATGGCATGGGTCAGGATGTGTCAGGACGTCGCAGTACGTGGCCACAGAATGTGTTTGGATGTCGCATGACGTGGTAGGACGTGGGCATGCCACGGGTCAGGATGTGTCAGGACATGGCCATGGCACATGTTAGGACGTGTCAGGACGTTGCAACATGTGTCCATAGGATGTGATGGGACGTTGAAGGACATCAGAGCATGTGGCCACAGGACGTTTGAGGACATCATAGGACATGGCAGGACGTGGGCATGGCACGGGTCAGAACGTGTTAGGACATAGGTACGGCACCTGTCTGGACGTGTCAGGACGTTGCAGGACATGGCAGTGCGTAGGCATGGCACAGGTTAGGACGTGTCAGGACAACGCAACACGTAGCCACAACATATGTCAGGATGTAGTAGGATATGGCAGGACGTGGGCATGGCACGGGTCAGGACGTGTCAGGGCGTGTCAAGACATGGACATGGCACGTGTCAGGATGTCGCAGCACGTGGCTACATGACATGTCAGGACATCGTAGGACATGGCAGGACGTGGGCCTTGCATGAGCCAGGATGTGTCAGGACATGGCCATGGCATATGTCAGGATGTGTAAGGACATCACAGGACATGGCAGGGCGTGGGAATTGCACGGGTCAGGATGTGTCAGGACGTCGTAGGACGTGGCCACAGGACATGTGAGGACGTTGCAGGACATGGAAGGATGTGGGCATGGCACAGGTCAGGACGTGCCAGGACATGGCCATGGCACGTGTCAGGACATGCCAGGATGTTGCAGGACATGGTATGTCATAGGCATGGCACGGGTCAGGACGTCACAACACGTGGCCACAGGATGTGTCGGGACATCATAGGATATGGCAAGACATGGGTATAGGACGGGTCAGGATGTGACAACACATGGGCATGGCACGTGTTAGGACATGTTAGGTTGTCGCACAATATGGCAGGGCGTGGCCATGGCATGGTTTAGGACGTGTCTGAACGTCACAAGACGTGGCCATAGGACGTGGAAGGATGATGCAGGACATGGTAGGACGTGGGCATGGCGCATGTCAGGATGTGTTAGAACATGGCCATGGCATGTGTCAGGACGTCGTAGGGGGTTGAAGCATGAATAGGGGGTTAAAGCAATGCCATGCACAATCCATAATAACCGATGGCAATGAGCAATTAACTGAGCTTCGCCCCATGCACACGGCACCTTTCAGTGCTACTTGCACGACGCGTTGCCATTCCATTGCAAAAAGCCATCAGCCATCACGAGCAATGTCGCCTCCCGATTTTTCCCGCAATAACCGATGGTAATTGAAATCTACTAAGCTTCGACCCACACACACGGGATGTACACGGGTCAGGACATGGTAGAACATAGGCATGACATAGGTTAAGACATGCCAGTACATGGCCATGGCATATTTTAGGACGTGTCAGGACGTCGCATGACATGGTAGGGCATGGCCGTGGCACTGGTCAGGACATGTCAGGATATCGTAGGACATGGCCAAAGTACGTGTCAGGACGTTGCAGGACATGGCAGGGCGTGGCCATGGCACGGGTCAGGACTTGGCCACATGACGTGTCGGAACATCGCAAGACATGGGCATGGCACGGTTGATTTATGTCAGGACATGACCATGGCATGTGTCAGGATGTCGCAGGACATGGTAGGGCGTGGCCATAGCACGGGTCAAGACGTGTCAAGACGTCAATGGACATGGCAGGGCATGGGCATGGCATGGGTCAGGATGTGTCAGGACGTCGCAGTACGTGGCCACAGAATGTGTTTGGATGTCGCATGACATGGTAGGACGTGGGCATGACACAGGTCAGGATGTGTTAGGACATGGCCATGGCACGTGTTAGGACATGTCAGGACGTCGCAACACGTGACCATAGGACGTGATGGGACGTTGAAGGACATCAGAGCACATGGCCACAAGACGTTTGAGGACATCATAGGACATGGCAGGACGTGGGCATGGCACGGGTCAGAACGTGTTAGGACATAGGCATGGCACCTGTCTGGACGTGTCAGGATGTTGCAGGACATGGCATTGCGTAGGAATGTCACAGGTTAGGACGTGTCAGGACATCGCAACACGTAGCCACAACATATGTCAGGACGTAGTAGGATATGGAAGGACGTGGGCATGGCACGGGTCAGGACATGTCAGGGCGTGTCAAGACGTGGACATGGCACGTGTCAGGATGTCGCAGCACGTGGCTACATGACGTGTCAGGACATCGCAGGACATGGCAGGACGTAGGCCTTGCATGAGTCAGGATGTGTCAGGACATGGCCATGGCATGTGTCAGGACGTGTAAGGACATCACAGGACATGGCAGGTCGTGGGAATTGCACGGGTCAGGATGTGTCAGGACGTCGTAGGACGTGGCCACAGGACATGTTAGGACGTTGCAGGACATGGAAGGATGTGGGCATGGCACAGGTCAGGACGTGCCAGGACATGGCCATGGCACGTGTTAGGACGTGCCAGGATGTTGCAGGACATGGTAGGTCATAGGCATGGCACGGGTCAGGACGTCGCAACACGTGGCCACAGGATGTGTCAGGACATCAAAGGATATGGCAAGACATTGGTATAGGACGGGTCAGGATGTGACAATACATGGGCATGGCACGTGTTAGGACATGTCAGGGCATCGCATGAGATGGCAGGGCGTGGCCATGGCATGGTTTAGGACGTGTCTGGACATCACAAGACGTGGCCATAGGACATGGAAGGATGATGTAGGACATGGTAGGACGTGGGCATGGCACATGTCAGGATGTGTTAGAACATGGCCATGGCATGTGTCAGGATGTCGTAGGGGGTTGAAGCATGAATAGGGGGTTAAAGCAATGCCAGGCACAATCCATATCAACCGATGGCAATCAGCAATTAACTGAGATTTGCCCCATGCACACGGCACCTTTCGGTGCTACTTGCACGACGCGTTGCCATTCCATTGCAAAAAGCCATCAGCCGTCACGAGCAATGTCGTCTCCCGATTTTGCCCGCAACAACCGATGGTAATTGAAATCTACTAAGCTTTGACCCACGCACACGAGATGTACACGGGTTAGGACATGGTAGAACATAGGCATGACACGGGTTAAGACATGCCAGTACATGGCCATGGCATATTTTAGGACGTGTCAAGACGTCGCAGGACATGGTAGGGCATGGCCATGGCACTGGTCAGGACATGTCAGGATGTTGCAGGACATGGCCATAGTACGTGTCAGGACGTCGCAGGACATGGCAGGACGTGGGCATGGCATGGGTCAGGATGTGTCATGACATGGCTATAGCACATTTCAAGACGTGTAGGGATGTCATAGGAGATGGCAGGGCATGGCCATGACATGGGTCAGGATGTGTTAGGGCGTCTCTAGACATGGCAGAACGTAGGCATAGCATGGGTCAAGACGTGTTAGGACATGGCCATGGCACATGTCGGGACGACGTATGACATATTAGGGCATGGCCATGGCACGTTTCAATATGTGTCAGGAATGTCGCAGGACATGGAAAGGCATGGGCATGGCACGGTTCAGGACGTGGCCACATGACGTGTTAGGACGTCACAGGATATGGAAAGACGTAGGCATGGCACGGGTCAGGACGTGTCTGGACATGGCCATGGCACGTGTCAAGACGTGTCAGGACATGTCAATCATCACAGCACGTGGCCATAAGACATGTTAGGATGTCGCAGGACATGGTAGGATATAGGCATGGCATGCATTAAGACGTGTCGGGACATGGCCATGGCACGTGTCAAGATGTCGTAGGGGTTGAAGATGAATAGAAGGTTGAAGCAATGCCGGACACAATCCATAACAACCTGTCAGGACATGTCAAGACGTCACAGGACATTATAGGGCATGGCCATGGCACGGGTCAGGACGTTTCAGGATGTTTCAAGACATGGCCATAAGACGTGTCCGCACGTCAGAGGACATGGCAAGTACATGTGCATTGTATGGGTCGAGACGTTCCAGGACATGGCCATGGCACATGTCAGGACGTGTTAGGACATTGTAGGATATGGCAGGGCATGGGCATGGCACGGGTCAGGACGTGTCACGACGTCACAGCACATGGCCACAGGACGTCACAGGACATGGCAGAACGTGGGCATTGCACGGGTCAGGACGTGTCGAGACGTGTTAGGACGTTGCAGCACGTGGCCACAAGACATGTCAGGACGTTGCAAGACATGGCAGGATGTAGGTATAGCACGGTTCAGGACGTATTAGGACATGGCCATGGCACGTGTCAGGACGTGTTATGACATCGCAGGACATGGTAGGGTGTAGGCAAGGCATAGGTCAGGACTTGTCAGGACATCGCAGCATATGGCCACAGGACGTGTCAGGACGTCACAGGACGTAGGGATGGTACGTGTCAGGACGTGTCAGCACATGGCCATGGCATGTGTCACAACATGACAGGATGTCATGGCAGGGCGTGTCCATGGTGTCACACCTCCCTTTTTACTACCCCAACATAAGCATATAAATACGCTCGTAGGGCATACCCCGACGCTCAAATACCCGAAACGGATAAAATAACGTAAGGGAAGGAGTTTTTCCAATTAAAGGACAATCGGTTCGGGATTTATTGAGATTAATCAGAGTCGCCACTTGGGAATGATAATGGTGTCCCAAGTCACCGGTTAATCCCGAATCCGAGGAATTTTGACTCTAAAAATGTCTGCGAAGCAAAGATCCGGATAAGGAACTCTGTTAACCCGGAGAAGGTGTTAGGCATTCCCGGGTTCCGTGGTTTTAGCACGGTCGCTCAATTGTCGTTCTCGACTCTTGTTTGACTCAATTACAGATTTTAAACAACATATATAGTGCTTTTTAAGTTAAGTATTATTTTAGAGAATTTGCGGCATCGCAAAAACACGCCTCGAGTCATACCGCAACCAGTACGCCTATGACTTTCGGTGTATTTCAGCTTTACCGAGATTTGGATTTGAGTCGCACCAAGTGCACACTCATTCAATGGAAGGTATATTAAAAGCGTGCCCTAAAATAGTCTATCGGCTTTTAATTATTTTGGGTAAGACTATGGAATTAGCTAGTAGTCTTCCCGAGTCTAATTGTATTAAACCATTACTAAATGGGGGCCCCGCTTGTTTAAAGTCGGGCGAGGCTCGTCCCAAGTTAATTTTAAAGTTCAATCTTAAGAAGTATATACTATGTTTTTCTAATTGTGTTTTTCCCTTAATCTTTTTTTACACTAAGCATTCCAGGCCCATATATTTTCCTTCTCCATCGGGACTGGGCTTTTGAGATAATATTCAGGACAGCATCATATAATTTCAGGCCTTATTAACCTGGATCAGGCTCAGGCTCAAAAGCCTAGCAAATTCATGATCATAGCCCAGGCCTTCGCTGTATAACAGGCCCAGACCGGATTTCTGGTAACAATGGCAAACGAACAGTGCAGAATTCATAATAAACAGATACTTGGAATCGAAAATGAAATGGAATCACTTTTATTGATCAGAAAAGGAAAATTGGTACATAACTTGATAACTTTAAACCAAATACCAATACACTTAAACTCAACAGATTGTCTTCAACCTTAATTTACAACTTAAGGTTTTACGATAATGTCTAATTGTCTACTAGTCGAGAGGTTTGAGAACACAGGTTACTTGCCTTGCTAGACTAGATTAAATTAAAATGAGTCAACTAACTATTTTCAGTATCAAAGGGAAACTAAACAATCTATTCACAAATGTTTCACTATATCACTGGTTTCATTGAGAGTGAGCCTTTTAACCTCCGAAGCCTGGTTTTTATTGAATTGTCATGTTGGGAGGATATTTCTCATTTTAGGCTTAGATCAGACCTGGGCTCCTATTTTTCTTAAGATTATCCAAAACATACGAACGATAATTACTTAGTCTAATTACCCCATTGTACAACTTCGATAACCTATTAGTGAGTCTCTCGGATGACTTACACATGATTAACTACTGATTTCAAGACTGATATGTTAACTTATGTTTTAGGAGTTTTACCTAATTAAAGTAAGTGATAGGCTACTGCTACTATACTACTATTATCACTAAGTTATTACATTGTTTGTTTGGTTTCTGTTTTTCAGCTACTACATGCTACTACAAGGAATAATCTACAACTGAAGCTAATCAATGTAAAACTACAACTACATGACAGCATATGATATAATCTGGATCTCTCATTTTTATTTCATCAATGTCATCAATACAGCTTCAAGTGAAAGAGATATGTACCTGAATCACAAAGAAAATCCAATGAGTCTAGGGGATTAAGCAGCAAGCACAGCAATGAACTCAGACAATGCAACAGAGAGATTGATGCTAGATGAACACAGCAACACAGCAACAAGCAAATTCCAGCAACAGCAACACAAAAGAAAACCAAGCAGGTAATCGAGTAGAAAATTTCCAGAAAACTATTGCTAGATTACTATGTTCTTCTCTGAATTTTCTTCTTAAAGAATCAGCTTAAAGTGAATTTCAGAACTCCAAATTTCGAACCCCCATTCAGCTCTTTTTAGGATGTATTTATAGCTAACTAAAGGCTGAAACTTGGAGAGAAAGTTATGGGATTCAATCCCACTTCTCCCCCTCTTAAAATTATTAAATGCACACTTTACTCCCTAATTCTGTTACCAGAAATCCTTCTAGCATGTGCTGGAAGGTTCCAAAGATTCTTTTTATGGGTCTTTTACCAATATAGCCCTAAGGGTTTGGGATTTCTACAGATTTCCCCTTTTAGGGAGACCATTATACCCTTAAATCTCTGCAAAATTGCAGAAATCAGGGGTACAAATGACTCCCTTACCCTCTTAAGTTCCAAACTATTCACTATTTTACCAAATTAATTCCCAATTGTGCCCCTAAGGGCACTGCTGATTTACTAGACCTGCCTAGGTCAAGTTTCAGCCTCTTTTGAACTTATTTAACTAATAGCCAGCCCTTGCATTGGTATTTAAGGGCTGGCCAGGTTTACTTTAGGAAACTATTTCAATTTTAACCACTTCTGGATCTATTTCAGTTAATTAAGACCTCATTATTTCAATTTAAAGCTAATTGCAGGACTAGCCTGCTTTATTGATGAAAATAAACTATTTAAAAGTTAGCCAGTCTCAAGTTGAGACTTGGCTTGGGTATTAAACCCAATTACTGAACAGCTGGGCCCAAAACCTTTATAGGTTTGGCCACTTTTAATGTTCAGGGCTCAATATAAAGCCTGGGCCAGTCTGCATTTGCAGACTTAGCCATTTTGCACAACCGACCCCTTTTAAAGGTGGGTTGTGTGTTAGGGCCTTATAGAATTGGTCAACCTTTTGCAAAGTTAACCATTCTTAGGCCAATTACTTCTTAATAACCTATTTTTGTTCATTTTAAGGTCAATTAAACTAAATTGCAGGATTAACCTGCTTAAATACCTATTAAACTAATGGCCAGTCTCAAGTTGAGACTTAGCCTGGGTAGTTAAACCCAATTACTGAACATAGCTAGGCCCAAAGCCTTTGCAGGCCTGGCCACTTGGATGTTCAGGGCTCAAATGAGCCTTGGTAAGTCTGCATTTGCAGACATAACCATTTTTGCACAACCAGCCCTTTTTGAAGTGGATTGTGTGTTAGGACCTCATAGAGTTGGTCAACCTTTTGCAAAGTTGACCACTCTTAGGTCAATTATTGAACTTATAGCCTATTTTGTTCATTTTCAGTTTTAACCTATTTAAAACTAACCATTTTCATGGAACCTAATACTAACAGCTATAACCAATTCACCTAAGCATGATAGGTATTAACAGTGTTCATACTAACATAAGACTATTGTAAACTTAACCATTTCAACCCACAATTGCACACATGACCACATGAAACCAAATATGTTTATCAACTAATCAAAACTCAGAGAAGAAGTTGGATAATGTTGAATTTCAATCAATCAGATTCACAAACTCAATTTCAAATAGCAAAGCGTCAATGAAACATTAAGCAGGCTTAGTTACAATCAATTCTATGTTGAGTGATTCACTGGAAGACCCAAAGCACACTTAGGGTTCATGAACATAGGCATAGTAAAGGCTAGCTTTCATAACAGTCAACAAGAGATGAACTAAGGCTTATATCGACATGAGAACAATGGGTCTAACACAGTAATATGAGAATGGTAATCAACCAACCTAAATCTAACACAAGTGCATGACAGATAAGATGAAGAGCAGAAGGACATGGAGAAACAGTGAAAAAGGAGCAGGACAGACCAATCAGGGTACTTAAGAGGATGAAGTTAAACTAATATTAGAACTAAGCATGCATGACAATAGGAGAAAACTAGACTAACAACTAAACAGATCAAAGACTGCAATATTCACAAGATGAAGAAGGAAAGGGAACCCAAAGTAACTCTTATGATTTAGCAGAACATATCATGAAGATGAATAAGATGAAACAGAAGCCTAGTTCTATCATGGATCATTAAAAGCTAAGGGCAACAAGAGTGGCCACAGTAACTTGAACTTGATTTTAAATAGAAGACAAAGGTCATGCTTTTTGCAGTGAATCAGAACTCAACAGCTAACATAACAAGGGAAAGATGAAATCTCCGATCTTAGAACAAATTAGCATAGGATCAACACAAACCCTGGTCGTGATGGCGCCCAACAGAATGCTAGGAAAGCCCGACCATATTATCCCTTAAACCAGCCAGTTATTAATCAAATTAAACTTAAACAGTAAATGATCATATCAGGTGATAACCAAAACATAAAACATACAAAATACGGTCCCAAACATATCGTGGTGTCACGAGACTGAGCCTCTACAGAATAGCATCCTAATACAATCAAGTCTAGGCAAGTAGGAAGTCAACAAGATGATAAAGAAGGAGAAATAAGCTCTGCGGACGCTGGCAGCTACCTCGTAATCTCCGCAAGAGTAGACAAAGATCAGCAGCTACAATATCTCAACTGCTCTCGGGCACCTGTGGATCTGCACAGAAAGTGCAGGGGAGTGGGGTGAGTATATTTCAACTCGGTGAGTAACAATAATAAATAATAACTGAAGGTAAGAAATCCTGTGCTATCACTTAGCAGTTCTAAGGCAACCCTCACAGGTATGTCATCACTATAGTAAGTACTCTAATCTCCAGTCTACATATATCTCTACAAGATCCCACACTGATCAAACCCTCACTCGTACCCCTACGGTGTACGGCCATCTCAACATATAAAGACACATATCTACGTCTATAATGTATAAGTATTTAAGTAGATAATAGGATATGATTACATATACCGCTGCGGCGCGCAGCCCGCTCCAATACATATACCGCTGCGGCGCGCAGCCCACTCCATTTAACGTCGACGGCGCTCACTGGGGGTGTATACAGACTTCGGAGGGGCTCCCTAGGCCCAAGCACTATAATACTGCGGCGTGCAGCACGATCCACACAAATATTACTGCGGCGTGCAGTCCGATCCAATATATATATGTATATATCTCTATACTGCTGCGGCGTGCAGCCCGATCCCATCATATACACCGGTGCTCACTGAGAATGTGTGCAGACTCAGACTCCGAAGGGGCTCCTACAGCCCAAGCGCAATAATACTGCGGCGTGCAGTCCGTCCCACATGTATATTACATGTATATTACATGTACATTACTGCGGCGTGCAGTCCGATCCAATATATATACTGGTGCGACGTGCAGCCCGATCCAATATAGGTATATGTATATAATACCTCATAATGGGTCCTCGACCCTATCCCGATCAGTATATACTTGGCCTCTCAGGCCCAATATAATATATATCACAGTGGGTCCTTGACCCGGTCTCAGTCAATATAGACTTGGCCTTTCAGGCCCACTCAGTTAGAACAGGGAATTCCACCCTAGATAATCTCTCTCAATGTACATATCTTGTACGGGCTCATATTATGCAATACAGCTAGAGCTACGGCTGAGTGTATGTTTCCAACATGATATAAGGGTCACCTAGCTTTATAGGTTCCCTAATGCTCTTCAGATCGGCACAAGGCCCCAAACATCGCTATTAACCCAATTGTACAGTTATAATCTCAGTAACAGTCATATAACACAGTATTCTATTAGCCGGGAAGGACTAAGTCCGAACCCCCAATCGCAATGTCACCACGCCCGTCATAGAACGTGTGTCTCATCTCAATATAGCACTGTGAAGTGCTAGTACGGGGTTTCAAACCCTCAGTACATTATTTACTACTACCACTCACCTCGAACCGGTAGAAGCTTCAATCCGCCTTGCGCTTGCCTCGCAAATCAATCTCCTCGGGTGCCAAATCTGCTCAAAATCATAGAGAATGCATCAATATACGCTAATTTCACGAAATTCATTCGAAATAACCCAATTTATATCAAAACCCACAAGTTGTCAAAACCCGACTTTTGGTACACTTGTCAAAAAATTACAAAAATTACATATTCGGAATCCTCGTCTCGATACGAGTCTAGGCATATAAAATTTACCAAAATCGGACTCCATTTGCCCACTCAAATCGGTGTTTTTCTTTAATTTAGGCCTAGGGCTCAAACCCACCTTTAATCTTCCATTTACAGGGATTTAACCAAGGATTTCATGTTAAAATGATGTAATTAAGCCACAAAACTTACCTCCGACGAATCCCCGATGAATTACCAGCAATTCCCGTGAGTTTCTCTCTCTAGAACTCAAAAATGGCGTTTTGGGTTAACGAACCCGTAGCCCCTCTGTTCTGTGATTAAATTCTCTGCCAGACCCATTTGCTCTACGCGATCGCGACTCTACTCACGCGATCGCGATGCTCAAACATTTCGCCCTCACGCGATCGCGATTCTCCTCACGCGATCGCGATGTACCACCATCCGGCCTCACGCGATCGCGTCCCTATTCCTGCGATCGCGTAGCACATTTTTCCCTGGACCCCATTTCTCTTCTACGCGATCGCGTAGATGCTCATGCGATCGCGATGACCACCCGGATAACACTACGCGATCGCGTCCGTGCTCCTGCGATCGCGTTGCTTCTGTTCTTGACCTTACGCGATCGCGTCCCTATCTCTGCGATCGCGAAGGGTAAAATTCTGCTGCACTTATGACAGCAAACCAGCTCTCTTCTTTGGCCAAGAATGGTCCGTTTGGACCCCCGGATTCATCCCGAGACCCCCGGGACCCCAACGAAAACCACCAACATACTCCAAAACATGATACGAACTTGTTCCAATCATAAAAACACCACACTAAACATCAAAATCACCATTTCTACACGAATTCAAGCCTAAGTTTCTTCAAAACTTTCAAAACTAACATTCAATCCAAAACCCGATCAAACGATGTCCGAATGACCTGAAAATTTGCGGACACATCCAAAATCACATAACGAAGCTACAAAAATTGTCGAATTCCATTCCGACCCCTGGATCAAAATATCACCTACCATCCGGATTTCGCTAAAATTCAACCTTCGCCAATTCAAGCCTAAAACTACACCGGACCTCCGAATTCAATTCCGATTGTTCTCCTAAGTCATAAATGATCCCCCGAAACTAGTCGAATCATCAGAATCCGGTTCCGAGCATTCTAACTCAATAGTCAACTCTTTGTTGACTTTCCATATTCAAGTTTTCTTCAAAAAGGTTATATGCCTCATTTTCATTTCAATTCACTCCTAACTTCCCCGATAGACTCTAATACTGATATAAAAGCATGAATTATGTAATTACAACATAACGGGGTGGTAATTCCCGTGACGACGGGCCGGGTCATCACATTCTCCCCAACTTAAACAAACGCTCGTCCTCGAGCGGGTCAAGAAACATACCTGAAGTCTCAAATAGCTGAGGGTATCTCTGCTCCGCATCTCCCGCTCGATCTCCCAAGTGGCCTCCTCCACGGGTCGACCTCTCCACTGAACCTTAACCGATGCAATCTCCTTCGACCTCAACTTTCTTACTTGGCGACCCAAAATAGCAATAGGCTCCACGTCATAGGATAGATCACCATCAAGCTGAATGGTACTGAAGTCTAGTACATGGGACGGATCTCCGATGTACTTCCGGAGCATAGACACATGGAATACTGGATGAACGCTGGATAAGCTGGGTGGCAAGGATAACTCATATTCCACCTCTCCAACTCTCATGAGTATCTCAAAAGGACGAATATACCTGGGACTCAACTTCCCTTTCCTCCCGAACCTCATGACACCCTTCATGGGTGAAACCTTCAGCAATACTCTATCACCAACCATGAAAGACAACTCTCGAACCCTACGGTCCGCATAACTCTTCTGGCGAGACTGTGCTGTGCGAAGCCTCTCCTGGATCAACTTTGCTCTATCCAGAGCATCCCGAACTAACTCAGTCCCTATCAATCTATCCTCACCAGGCTCAAACCATCCGACGGGAGATCTACACCGTCTGCCATACAATGCCTCGTACGGGGCCATCTGAATACTCGACTGGTAGCTGTTGTTGTAGGCAAACTCGGCAAGTGGTAAGAATTCATCCCACGAACCACCAAAGTCAATCACACATGCTCGCAACATATCCTCTAGGATCTGAATAGTACGCTCAGACTGCCCGTCTGTCTGGGGGTGAAATGCGGTGCTCAACTCAACCCGCGTACCCATCTCTCGCTGAAATGCTCTCCAAAACTGAGAAGTGAACTGAGTGCCTCTATCAGATATAATAGACACTGGGACCCCATGCAACCTGACAATCTCCCGAATAAAGATCGATGCCAACCGCTCCGATGAGTAAGTAGTACTAACCGGGATGAAATGTGCGGACTTAGTCAGCCGATCAACAATCACCCATACAGAATCAAACTTCCTCGCTGTCCGAGGGAGCCCAGTAACAAAATCCATGGTGATCCTCTCCCATTTCCACTCGGGAATAACCATACGCTGAAGAACACCGCCCGGTCTCCGATGCTCATATTTGACCTGCTGGCAATTGAGGCACTTAGCTACATGCCTAACAATATCCATCTTCATTCTCCTCCACCAGTAGTGTTGTCTCAAGTCTTGGTACATCTTTGCGGCACCTGGGTGAATAGAGTACCGCAAACTGTGTGCCTCCTCAAGTATCAACTCCCCCAAACCATCAACATTGGGCACACATATACGGCCCTGCATCCTCAAAACACCATCACTGTCGATAGTCACATCTCTAACATCATTATGCTGCACTCTGTCCTTAAGGACAAGCAAATGTGGGTCATCATATTGTCGCTCCCTGATGCGATCATATAAGGAAGATCGAGAAACAACACAAGCCAACACCCGACTCGGCTCCGAAATATCTAATCTCACTAGCCGATTGGCTAGGGCCTGAACA
This sequence comes from Nicotiana noctiflora, assembly GCA_032618575.1. Lineage (NCBI taxonomy): Eukaryota > Viridiplantae > Streptophyta > Magnoliopsida > Solanales > Solanaceae > Nicotiana > Nicotiana noctiflora. The sequence continues at coordinate 165,359 of JASVEL010002678.1, read as the reverse complement.
TCATAAGCAAATGGCCTCTCCCCAACCGGGATGAAAGCTAAGCTGCCCATGCTAACCGCCTTCCGACTCAAGGCATCGGCCACCACATTGGCCTTCCCTGGATGATACAAAATAGTGATATCATAGTCCTTAAGCAACTCCAACCACCTCCGCTGTCTCAAATTAAGGTCCTTCTGTCCGAATAAGTGCTGAAGGCTGCGATGATCCGTGAACACCTCACAGGAGACGCCATACAGGTAATGCCTCCAAATCTTCAAAGCATGAACTATGGCTGCTAGCTCCAAATCATGAACAGGGTAGTTCTTCTCGTGGGGCTTCAACTAACGAGAAGCATAAGCAATGACCCTACCCTCCTGCATCAACACACAACCAATGCCAACTCTTGAGGCATCACAATATACGGTATAAGAATCTGAAGCTGTCGGTAGAATCAAGACTGGTGCTGTGGTCAGTGCTGTCTTGAGCTTCTGAAAGCTCTCCTCGCACTCCTCGGACCATAAGAAAGGAACACCCTTCTGAGTCAATCTAGTCAAGGGTGAAGCAATAGAAGAGAACCCCTGAACGAATCGGCGATAATACCCTGCCAATCCCAGAAAGCTACGGATCTTAGTAACTGAGGTCGGTCTGGGCCAACTCTGCACTGCCTCGACCTTCCTCGGATCTACCTGAATACCATCACGGGACACCACGTGCCCTAAGAATGCCACGGACTCAAGCCAGAACTCACATTTGGAGAACTTAGCATATAGCTTCTCATCCCTCAATCTCTGCAACACAATACTCAAATGCTGAGCATGCTCCTCCTGACTACGGGAGTAGACTAGAATGTCATCAATGAACACAATCACAAATGAATCCAAATAAGGCCCGAACACACTGTTCATCAGATGCATAAATGCTGCTGGGGCGTTGGTCAGCCCAAACGACATCACAAGGAACTCATAATGACCATATCGGGTCCGGAATGCGGTCTTCATAATGTCAGACTCTCTAATCTTCAGCTGATGGTAGCCTGAACGAAGATCAATCTTCGAGAACACCCTAGCTCCCTGGAGCTGATCAAATAAATCATCAATACGAGGCAGAGGATAATTATTCTTCACTGTTACTTTGTTTAGCTGCCTATAGTCAATACACATCCTCATAGATCCGTCCTTCTTCTTAACAAACAGGACCGGTGCACCCCACGGCGACACACTCGGCCGAATAAACCCCTTATCTAGGAGTTTCTGGAGCTGCTCCTTCAATTCCTTCAACTCAGCTGGTGCCATACGATACGGAGGAATAGAAATAGGCTGAGTGTCCGGCACCAAATCGATACCAAAATCAATATCCCTGTCCGGCGGCATGCCCGGCAGGTCTGAGGGAAACACATCAGGAAAGTCTCGCACAATGGGAACAGAATCAATACTGGGAGTCCGGGCCTCGACCTCCCGCACAAATGCTAAATAAGAGAGACATCCCTTCCCAACCATTCGTTGGGCCTTGAGGAAAGATATTACCTGCTAGGTACATACTCAGTCGTGCCTCGCCACTCGATCCTCTGAATGCCCGGCATAGCCAAAGTGACTGTCTTAGCATGACAGTCCAGAATAGCATGACATGGAGATAGCCGGTCCATGCCCAATATAACATCAAAATCAATCATGCTGAGAAGCAACAGGTCTACTCGGGTCTCCAGACCTCCAATAGTGACCAAACAGGACCGGTATACGTGGTCCACAACAATAGTATCCCCTACCGGGGTAGATACATGCACTGGCAGCTCAAGACTCCCTCGGGTCGTGCCCAAATGAGGAGCAAAATATGTAGACACATAAGAATAAGTAGAACCGGGATCAAATAATACTGAGGCATCTCTGTGGCAGACTGAAATAATACCTGTAATGACATCATCAGAAGCAACAACCTCAGATCGGCCCCGAAAAGCATAGCATCTAGCCTGACCGCCTGATCGGCCTCCCCCTCGAGGGCGACCCCTAGCTGTCTGACCCTCACCCCTAGCTGGCGGGGCGGGTGCTGAAGTAGAAGGACCAGATGACGAGGGCTGCCCCCTCTGCTGATAAGATCTGGAAACAAGACGGGGACACTCCCTACGGTGGTGCCCAAACTCTCCGCACTCGTAGCAACTCCCCGGTGCTGGGTACTGAGACTGATAAGGACCTCTGGCGCTGGAGTGGCCAGCTGATGAACTAGGCCGAGATGAACCCTGAGCGGATGGGGCCTGTGAAGAACTCTGAGCTGGCATGGCACTGAGAGCTGGCTGGCTCTGGTGCGAACCCTGATAATCCCCTGTCTAGAACACCATCTGCGACGATCGGAGTGACCCGACTGGGAAGATCTGAAAGAGCGACCTCGGCTCTGCTGGCTCTGGCCTCTGGTCTGGGTGCCACTAGAACTAACCTCGAGGCCTCTTGGCCTCCCTCTCATCCCGCTGCATGCGACGATCTGTCTCTATGTCGCGAGCAATATCCACGGCATCCTCAAATGTACGACTCAAAACCCTCTCCCGAGTCATCAGAATACGAATGGGATAAATGAGGCCGTCCATGAAGCGCCCAATCCTCTCTCTGTTGGAATGAACCAACCACGGTGCATATCTGGACAACTCTGTAAATCTGATCTCATACTCTGACACTGACATGTCCCCCTGACGGAGACCCTCAAACTGCCTACGCATCTCCTCTCTCCGAGATCGAGGCACCCATTTCTCCAAGAACATAGTGGAGAACTCCGGCCATGATAGTGGTGCTGCTCCGGCTGGCCTGGGGCGCTCATAAGCCTCCCACCAAGCGAAGGCTGGCCCCTGAAACTGAAAGGTAGTGAAAGATACCCCACTGGACTCCAATATCCCCGCCGTACGAACCATCCGACGACACTTATCCAGAAAACCTTGGGCGTCCTCGCCCGGAGCACCAGTGAACACTGGAGGAGATAACCTGGTGAACCTCTCGAGACGACGCTTCTCATCGTCTGTCATAGCTGGGACCCTGTCCCAATAAATCTGATCTGCTGGCTGAACCGGAACCGCAGGCTGAACTAGGGGAGCCTCTGGTGTCTGTAAGCCCTGCACTGCTGGCTCTGGAGTGCGTACTGCGGGGGTCTGATGACCACCCCCGATCCCCGATGCAGCTGCTGCAGTAGAAACTGAAACCGCCTGTGCTAGGCCAGTGCAGACTGCTAGTATCTGAGCCAGGGTCTCCTGTAGACCCAGTATGACAATGGGCACAGCTGGTGCCAGATCTGGTGCTGCTGGCACCTCTGCAACTGGGGGCTGTGGGTCAGCTGGCACTGCCTCGGCTGCCCTAACTCCGCCACGACCACGGCCACGTCCTCGGCCTCTAGCAGGTGGTAGTGGTGGTCGTCCTCCACGTCCGGATGATCGAGTTCTCGTCATCTGCGAGAGAATAGAATGTCAAAGTTCAGATCAAGTCAAAAGTAATCGCACGACAAGAATTCCAAGAATTGAAACTTTTCCTAAAAAGGTTTGCAGCCTCCCGAGGATAAGTACAGGCGTCCCCGCACCGATCCACGAGACTCTACCAACCGGCTCATGACTCGCGAGACCTATTAACCTAGGCTCTGATACCAACTTGTCACGACCCAAACCCTAGTCGTGATGGCGCCCAACACAATGCTAGGCAAGCCCGACCATATTATCCCTTAAACCAGCCAATTTTTAAATAAATTAAACTTAAACAGTAGTTAGTCATAACGGGTGATAACCGAAACATAAAACATACAAAATACGGTCCCAAACATATCGTGGTGTCACGAGACTGAGCCTCTACAGAATAGCATCCTAATACAATCAAGTCTAGGCAAGTAGGAAGTCAACAAGATGATAAAGAAGGAGAAACAAGCTCCGCGGACGCTGGCAGCTACCTCGTAATCTCCGCAAGAGTAGACAAAGATCAGCAGCTACAATATCTCAACTGCTCTCGGGCACCTGTGGATCTGCACAGAAAGTGCAGGGGAGTGGGGTGAGTATATTTCAACTCGGTGAGTAACAATAATAAATAATAACTGAAGGTAAGAAATCCTGTGCTATCACTTAGCAGTTCTAAGGCAACCCTCACAGGTACGTCATCACTATAGTAAGTACTCTGATCTCCAGTCCACATATATCTCTACAAGATCCCACACTGATCAAACCCTCACTCGTACCCCTACGGTGTACGGCCATCTCAACATATAAAGACACATACCTACGTCTATAATGTATAAGTATTTAAGTAGATAATAGGATATGATTAAGTATAATGCTGCGGCGTGCAGCCCGCTCCAATACATATACCGCTGCGGCGCGCAGCCCGCTCCATTTAACGTCGACGGCGCTCACTGGGGGTGTATACGGACTTCGGAGGGGCTCCCTAGGCCCAAGCACTATAATACTGCGGCGTGCAGCACGATCCACACAAATATTACTGCGGCGTGCGGTCCGATCCAATATATATATACATATATATCTCTATACTGCTGCGGCGTGCAGCCCGATCCCATAATATACACCAGTGCTAACTGAGAATGTGTGCAGACTCAGACTCCGAAGGGGCTCCTACAGCCCAAGCGCAATAATACTGCGGCGTGCAGTCCGTCCCACATGTATGTACATGTATATTACATGTATATTACTGCGGCGTGCAGTCCGATCCAATATATATACTGCTGCGGCGTGCAGGCCCGATCCAATATAGGTATATGTATATAATACCTCATAATGGGTCCTCGACCCTATCCCAGTCAATATGTGCTTGGCCTCTCAGGCCCAATATAATATATCACAGTGGGTCATAGACCCTGTCTCGGTCAATATAGACTTGGCCTTTCAGGCCCACTCAGCTAGAACAGGGAATTCCACCCTAGATAATCTCTCTCAATGTACATATCTAGTACGGGCTCATATTATGCTATACAGCTAGAGCTACGGCTGAGTGTATGTTTCCAACATGATATAAGGGTCACCTAGCTTTATAGGTTCCCTAATGCTCTTCAGATCGGCACAAGGCCCCAAACATGGCTATTAACCCAATTGTACAGTTATAATCTCAGTAACAGTCATATAACACAGTATTCTATTAGCCGGGAAGGACTAAGTCCGAACCCCCAATCGCAATGTCACCACGCCCGTCATAGAACGTGTGTCTCATCTCAATATAGCACTGTGAAGTGCTAGTACGGGGTTTCAAACCCTCAGGTACATTATTTACTACTACCACTCACCTCGAACCGGTAGAAGCTTCAATCCGCCTTGCGCTTGCCTCGCAAATCAATCTCCTCGGGTGCCAAATCTGCTCAAAATCATAGAGAATGCATCAATATACGCTAATTTCACGAAATTCATTCGAAATAACCCAATTTATATCAAAACCCACAAGTTGTCAAAACCCGACTTTTGGTACACTTGTCAAAAAATTACAAAAATTACATATTCGGAATCCTCGTCTCGATACGAGTCTAGGCATATAAAATTTACCAAAATCGGACTCCATTTGCCCACTCAAATCGGTGTTTTTCTTTAATTTAGGCCTAGGGCTCAAACCCACCTTTAATCTTCCATTTACAGGGATTTAACCAAGGATTTCATGTTAAAATGATGTAATTAAGCCACAAAACTTACCTCCGACGAATCCCCGATAAATTACCAGCAATTCCCGTGAGTTTCTCTCTCTAGAACTCAAAAATGGCGTTTTGGGTTTAATGAACCCGTAGCCCCTCTGTTCTGTGATTAAATTCTCTGCCAGACCCATTTGCTCTACGCGATCGCGACTCTACTCACGCGATCGCGATGCTCAAACATTTTGCCCTCACGCGATCGCGATTCTCCTCACGCGATCGCGATGTACCACCATCCGGCCTCACGCGATCGCGTCCCTATTCCTGCGATCGCGTAGCACATTTTTCCCTGGACCCCATTTCTCTTCTACGCGATCGCGTAGATGCTCATGCGATCGCGATGACCACCCGGATAACACTACGCGATCGCGTCCGTGCTCCTGCGATCGCGTTGCTTCTGTTCTTGACCTTACGCGATCGCGTGCCTATCTCTGCGATCGCGAAGGGTAAAATTCTGCTGCACTTATGACAGCAAACCAGCTGTCTTCTTTGGCCAAGAATGGTCCGTTTGGACCCCCGGATTCATCCCGAGACCCCCGGGACCCCAACGAAAACCACCAACATACTCCAAAACATGATACGAACTTGTTCCAATCATAAAAACACCACACTAAACATCAAAATCACCATTTCTACACGAATTCAAGCCTAAGTTTCTTCAAAACTTTCAAAACTAACATTCAATCCAAAACCCGATCAAACGATGTCCGAATGACCTGAAAATTTGCGGACACATCCAAAATCACATAACGAAGCTACAAAAATTGTCGGAATTCCATTCCGACCCCTGGATCAAAATATCACCTACCATCCGGATTTCGCTAAAATTCAACCTTCGCCAATTCAAGCCTAAAACTACACCGGACCTCCGAATTCAATTCCGATTGTTCTCCTAAGTCATAAATGATCCCCCGGAACTAGTCAAATCATCAGAATCCGGTTCCGAGCATTCTAACTCAATAGTCAACTCTTTGTTGACTTTCCATATTCAAGTTTTCTTCAAAAAGGTTATATGCCTCATTTTCATTTCAATTCACTCCTAACTTCCCCAATAGACTCTAATACTGATATAAAAGCATGAATTATGTAATTACAACATAACGGGGTGGTAATTCCCGTGAAGACGGGCCGGGTCATCACATTCTCCCCAACTTAAACAAACGCTCGTCCTCGAGCGGGTCAAGAAACATACCTGAAGTCTCGAATAGCTGAGGGTATTTGCTCCGCATCTCCTGTTCAACCTCCCAAGTAGCCTCCTCTACGGGTCGACCTCTCCACTGAACCTTAACTGATGCAATCTCCTTCGACCTCAACTTTCTTACTTGGCGACCCAAAATAGCAATAGGCTCCACGTCATAGGATAGATCACCATCAAGCTGAATGGTACTGAAGTCTAATACATGGGACGGATCTCCGATGTACTTCCGGAGCATAGACACATGGAATACTGGATGAACGCTGGATAAGCTGGGTGGCAAGGATAACTCATATTCCACCTCTCCAACTCTCATGAGTATCTCAAAAGGACGAATATACCTGGGACTCAACTTCCCTTTCCTCCCGAACCTCATGACACCCTTCATGGGTGAAACCTTCAGCAATACTCTATCACCAACCATGAAAGACAACTCTCGAACCCTACGGTCCGCATAACTCTTCTGGCAAGACTGTGCTGTGCGAAGCCTCTCCTGGATCAACTTTGCTCTATCCGGAGCATCCTGAACTAACTCAGTCCCTATCAATCTATCCTCACCAGGCTCAAACCATCCGACGGGAGATCTACACCATCTGCCATACAATGCCTCGTACGGGGCCATCTGAATACTCGACTGGTAGCTGTTGTTGTAGGCAAACTCGGCAAGTGGTAAGAATTCATCCCACGAACCACCAAAGTCAATCACACATGCTCGCAACATATCCTCCAGGATCTGAATAGTACGCTCAGACTGCCCGTCTGTCTGGGGGTGAAATGCGGTGCTCAACTCAACCCGCGTACCCATCTCTCGCTGAAATGCTCTCCAAAACTGAGAAGTGAACTGAGTGCCTCTATCAGATATAATAGACACTGGGACCCCATGCAACCTGACAATCTCCCGAATAAAGATCGATGCCAACCGCTCCGATGAGTAAGTAGTACTAACCGGGATGAAATGTGCGGACTTAGTCAGCCGATCAACAATCACCCATACAGAATCAAACTTCCTCGCTGTCCGAGGGAGCCCAGTAACAAAATCCATGGTGATCCTCTCCCATTTCCACTCGGGAATAACCATACGCTGAAGAACACCGCCCGGTCTCTGATGCTCATATTTGACCTGCTGGCAATTGAGGCACTTAGCTACATGCCTAACAATATCCATCTTCATTCTCCTCCACCGGTAGTGTTGTCTCAAGTCTTGGTACATCTTTGCGGCACCTGGGTGAATAGAGTACCGCGAACTGTGTGCCTCCTCAAGTATTAACTCCCGCAAATCATCAACATTGGGCACGCATATACGGCCCTGCATCATCAGAACACCATCACTGTCGATAGTCACATCTCTAGCATCATTATGCTACACTCTGTCCTTAAGGACAAGCAAATGTGGGTCATCATATTGTCGCTCCCCGATGCGATCATATAAGGAAGATCGAGAAACAACACAAGCCAACACCCGACTCGGCTCCGAAATATCTAATCTCACTAGCCGATTGGCTAGGGCCCGAACATCATAAGCAAATGGCCTCTCCCCAACTGGGATGAAAGCTAAGCTGCCCATGCTAACCGCCTTCCGACTCAAGGCATCGGCCACCACATTGGCCTTCCCCGGATGATACAAAATAGTGATATCATAGTCCTTAAGCAACTCCAACCACCTCCGCTGTCTCAAATTAAGGTCCTTCTGTCTGAATAAGTGCTGAAGGCTGCGATGATCCGTGAACACCTCACAGGAGACACCATACGGGTAATGCCTCCAAATCTTCAAAGCATGAACTATGGCTGCTAGCTCCAAATCATGAACAGGGTAGTTCTTCTCGTGGGGCTTCAACTAACGAGAAGCATAAGCAATGACCCTACCCTCCTGCATCAACACACAACCAATGCCAACTCTTGAGGCATCACAATATACAGGTATAAGAATCTGAAGCTGTCGGTAGAATCAAGACTGGTGCTGTGGTCAGTGCTGTCTTGAGCTTCTGAAAGCTCTCCTCGCACTCCTCGGACCATAAGAAAGGAACACCCTTCCGAGTCAATCTAGTCAAGGGTGAAGCAATAGAAGAGAACCCCTGAACGAATCGGCGATAATACCCTGCCAATCCCAGAAAGCTACGGATCTCAGTAACTGAGGTCGGTCTGGGCCAACTCTGCACTGCCTCGACCTTCCTCGGATCTACCCGAATACCATCACAGGACACCACGTGCCCTAAGAATGCCACGGACTCAAGCCAGAACTCACATTTGGAGAACTTAGCATATAGCTTCTCCTCCCTCAATCTCTGCAACACAATACTCAAATACTGAGCATGCTCCTCCTGACTACAGGAGTAGACTAGAATGTCATCAATGAACACAATCACAAATGAATACAAATAAGGCCTGAACACACTGTTCATCAGATGCATAAATGCTGCTGGGGCGTTGGTCAGCCCAAACGACATCACAAGGAACTCATAATGACCATATCGGGTCCGGAATGCGGTCTTCATAATGTCAGACTCTCTAATCTTCAGCTGATGGTAGCCTGAACGAAGATCAATCTTCGAGAACACCCTAGCTCCCTGGAGCTGATCAAATAAATCATCAATACGAGGCAGAGGATACTTATTCTTCACTGTTACTTTGTTTAGCTGCCTATAGTCAATACACATCCTCATAGATCCGTCCTTCTTCTTAACAAACAGGACCGGTGCACCCCACGGCGACACACTCGGCCGAATGAACCCCTTATCTAGGAGTTCCTGGAGCCGCTCCTTCAATTCCTTCAACTCAGCTGGTGCCATACGATACGGAGGAATAGAAATAGGCTGAGTGCCCGGCACCAAATCGATACCAAAATCAATATCCCCGTCCGGCGGCATGCCCGGCAGGTCTGAGGGAAACACATCAGGAAAGTCTCGCACAATGGGAACAGAATCAATACTGGGAGTCTAGGCCTCGACCTCCCGCACAAATGCTAAATAAGAGAGACATCCCTTCCCAACCATTCGTTGGGCCTTGAGGAAAGATATTACCCTGCTAGGTACATACTCAGTCGTGCCTCGCCACTCGATCCTCTGAATGCCCGGCATAGCCAAAGTGACTGTCTTAGCATGACAGTCCAGAATAGCATGACATGGAGATAGCCAGTCCATGCCCAATATAACATCAAAATCAATCATGCTGAGAAGCAACAGGTCTACTCGGGTCTCCGGACCTCCAATAGTGACCAAACAGGACCGGTATACGTGGTCCACAACAATAGTATCCCCTACCGGGGTAGATACATGCACCGGCAGCTCAAGACTCCCTCGGGTCGTGCCCAAATGAGGAGCAAAATATGTAGACACATAAGAATAAGTAGAACCGGGATCAAACAATACTGAGGCATCTCTGTGGCAGACTGAAATAATACCTGGTAATGACGGCATCAGAAGCAACGGCCTCAGATCGGCCCTGAAAAGCATAGCATCTAGCCTGTCCGCCTGATCGGCCTCCCCCTCGAGAGCGACCCCTAGCTGTCTGACCCTCACCCCTAGCTGGCGGGGCGGGTGCTGAAGTAGAAGGACCAGATGACGAGGGCCGCCCCCTCTGCTGATAAGATCTGGAAACAAGACGGGGACACTCCCTACGGTGGTGCCCAAACTCTCCGCACTCGTAGCAACTCCCCGGTGCCGGGTACTGAGACTGATAAGGACCTCTGGCGCTGGAGTGGCCAGCTGATGAACTAGGCCGAGATGAACCCTGAGCGGATGGGGCCTGTGAAGAACTATGAGCTGGCATGGCACCGAGAGATGGCTGGCTCTGGTGCGAACCCTGATAACCCTGTCTAGGTGACCATCTGCGACGATCTGAGCGACCCGACTGCGAAGACCTGAAAGAGCGACCTCGGCTCTGCTGACCCTGGCCTCTGGTCTGAGTGCCACTGGAACTAGCTGCTCCTCGAGGCCTCTTGGCCTCCCTCTCATCCCGCTCTCTGCGACGATCTGTCTCTATGTCGCGAGCAATATCCACAGCATCCTCAAATGTACGACTCAAAACCCTCTCCCGAGTCATCAGAATACGAATGGGATAAATGAGGCCATCCACGAAGCGCCCAATCCTCTCTCTGTCGGAATGAACTAACCACGGTGCATATCTGGACAACTCTGTAAACCTGATCTCATACTCTGACACTGACATGTCCCCCTGACGGAGACCCTCAAACTGCCTACGCATCTCCTCTCTCCGAGATCGAGGCACCCATTTCTCCAAGAACATAGTGGAGAACTCCGGCCATGATAGTGGTGCTGCTCCGGCTGGCCTGGGGCGCTCATAAGCCTCCCACCAAGCGAAGGTTGGCCCCTGAATATGAAAGGTAGTGAAAGATACCCCACTGGATTCCAAGATCCCTACCGTACGAAGCATCCGACGACACTTATCCAGAAAACCTTGGGCGTCCTCGCCGGAGCACCAGTGAACACTGGAGGAAATAACCTGGTGAACCTCTCGAGACGACGCTGCTCATCATCTGTCATAGCTGGGACCCTGTCCCCCTGAACCTGATCTGCTGGCTGAACCGGCACCACAGGCTGAACTGGAGGAGCCTCTAGTGTCTGTATGCCCTGCACTGCTGGCTCTGGAGTGTGTACTGCGGGGGTCTGATGACCACCCCCGATCCCTGATGCAGCTGCTGCAGTAGTAACTGAAACCGCCTGTGCTAGGCCAGTGCAGACTGCTAGTATCTGAGCCAGGGTCTCCTGTAGACCCGGAATAACAATGGGCACAGCTGGTGCCTGATCTGGTGCTGCTGGCACCTCTGCAACTGGGGGTTGTGGGTCAGCCGGCACTGCCTCAGCTGCCCTAACTCCGCCACGACCACGACCGCGTCCACGACCTCTAGCAGGTGGTAGTGGTGGTCGTCCTCCACGTCCAGATGATCGAGTTCTCGCCATCTGCGAGAGAATAGAATGTCAAAGTTCGGATCAAGTCAAAAGTAATCGCACGACAAGAATTCCAAGAATTGAAACTTTTCCTAAAAAGGTTTGCGGCCTCCCGAGGATAAGTACAGGCGTCCCCGCACCGATCCACGAGACTCTACCAACCGGCTCATGACTCGCGAGACCCGTTAACCTAGGCTTTGATACCAACTTGTCACGACCCAAACCCTGGTCGTGATGGCGCCCAACACAATGCTAGGCAAGCCCGACCATATTATCCCTTAAACCAGCCAATTATTAATCAAATTAAACTTAAACAGTAAATGATCATATCAGGTGATAACCGAAACATAAAACATACAAAATACGGTCCCAAACATATCGTGGTGTCACGAGACTGAGCCTCTACAGAATAGCATCCTAATACAATTAAGTCTAGGCAAGTAGGAAGTCAACAAGATGATAAAGAAGGAGAAACAAGCTCTACGGACGCCTAGCAGCTACCTCGTAATCTCCGCAAAAGTAGACAAGGATCAGCAGCTAAAATGTCTCAACTGCTCTCGGGCACCTGTGGATCTGCACAGAAAGTGCAGGGGAGTGGGGTGAGTATATTTCAACTCAGTGAGTAACAATAATAAATAATAACTGAAGGTAAGAAATCCTGTGCTATCACTTAGCAGTTCTAAGGCAACCCTCACAGGTACGTCATCACTATAGTAAGTACTCTGATCTCCAGTCCACATATATCTCTACAAGATCCCACACTGATCAAACCCTCACTCGTACCCCTACGGTGTACGGCCATCTCAACATATAAAGACACATACCTACGTCTATAATGTATAAGTATTTAAGTAGATAATAGGATATGATTAAGTATAATGCTGCGGCGTGCAGCCCGCTCCAATACATATACCGCTGCGCCGCGCAGCCCGCTCCATTTAACGTCGACGGCGCTCACTGGGGGTGTATACAGACTTCGGAGGGGCTCCCTAGGACCAAGCACTATAATACCGCGGCGTGCAGCACGATCCACACAAATATTACTGCGGCGTGCAGTCCGATCCAATATATATATGTATATATCTCTATACTGCTGCGGCGTGCAGCCCGATCCCATTATATACACCAGTGCTCACTGAGAATGTGTGCAGACTCAGACTCCGAAGGGGCTCCTACAGCCCAAGCGCAATAATACTGCGGCGTGCAGTCCGTCCCACATGTATGTACATGTATATTACATGTATATTACTGCGGCGTGCAGTCCGATCCAATATATATATACTGCTGCGGCGTGCAGCCCGATCCAATATAGGTATATGTATATAATACCTCATAATGGGTCCTCGACCCTATCCCGGTCAATATGTGCTTGGCCTCTCAGGCCCAATATAATATATCACAGTGGGTCCTAGACCCTGTCTCAGTCAATATAGACTTGGCCTTTCAGGCCCACTCAGCTAGAACAAGGAATTCCACCCTAGATAATCTCTCTCAATGTACATATCTAGTACGGGCTCATATTATGCTATACAGCTAGAGCTACGGCTGAGTGTATGTTTCCAACATGATATAAGGGTCACCTAGCTTTATAGGTTCCCTAATGCTCTTCAGATCGGCACAAGGCCCCAAACATGGCTATTAACCCAATTGTACAGTTATAATCTCAGTAACAGTCATACAACACAGTATTCTATTAGCCGGGAAAGACTAAGTCCGAACCCCCAATCGCAATGTCACCACGCCCGTCATAGAACGTGTGTCTCATCTCAATATAGCACTGTGAAGTGCTAGTACGGGGTTTCAAACCCTCAGTACATTATTTACTACTACCACTCACCTCGAACCGGTAGAAGCTTCAATCCGCCTTGCGCTTGCCTCGCAAATCAATCTCCTCGGATGCCAACTCCGCTCAAAATCATAGAGAATGCATCAATATACGCTAATTTCACGAAATTCATTCGAAATAACCCAATTTATATCAAAACCCACAAGTTGTCAAAACCCGACTTTTGGTACACTTGTCGAAAAATTACAAAAATTACATATTCGGAATCCTCGTCTCGATACGAGTCTAGGCATATAAAATTTACCAAAATCGGACTCCATTTGCCCACTCAAATTAGTGTTTTTCTTTAATTTAGGCCTAGGGCTCAAACCCACCTTTAATCTTCCATTTACAGGGATTTAACCAAGGATTTCATGTTAAAATGATGTAATTAAGCCACAAAACTTACCTCCGACGAATCCCCGATGAATTACCAGCAATTCCCGTGAGTTTCTCTCTCTAGAACTCAAAAATGGCGTTTTGGGTTAATGAACCCGTAGCCCCTCTGTTCTGTGATTAAATTCTCTGCCAGACCCATTTGCTCTACGCGATCGCGACTCTACTCACGCGATCGCGATGCTCAAACATTTCGCCGTCACGCGATCGTGATTCTCCTCACGCGATCGCGATGTACCACCATCCGGCCTCACGCGATCGCGTCCCTATTCCTGCGATCGCGTAGTACATTTTTCCCTGGACCCCATTTCTCTTCTACGCGATCGCGTAGATGCTCATGCGATCGCGATGACCACCCGGATAACACTACGCGATCGCGTCCGTGCTCCTGCGATCGCGTTGCTTCTGTTCTTGACCTTACGCGATCGCGTGCCTATCTCTGCGATCGCGAAGGGTAAAATTCTGCTGCACTTATGACAGCAAACCAGCTCTCTTCTTTGGCCAAGAATGGTCCGTTTGGACCCCGGATTCATCCCGAGACCCCCGGGACCCCAACGAAAACCACCAACATACTCCAAAACATGATACGAACTTGTTCCAATCATAAAAACACCACACTAAACATCAAAATCACCATTTCTACACGAATTCAAGCCTAAGTTTCTTCAAAACTTTCAAAACTAACATTCAATCCAAAACCCGATCAAACGATGTCCGAATGACCTGAAAATTTGCGGACACATCCAAAATCACATAACGAAGCTACAGAAATTGTCGGAATTCCATTCCGACCCCTGGATCAAAATATCACCTACCATCCGGATTTCGCTAAAATTCAACCTTCGCCAATTCAAGCCTAAAACTACACCGGACCTCCGAATTCAATTCCGATTGTTCTCCTAAGTCATAAATGATCCCGCGGAACTAGTCGAATCATCAGAATCCGGTTCCGAGCATTCTAACTCAATAGTCAACTCTTTGTTGACTTTCCATATTCAAGTTTTCTTCAAAAAGGTTATATGCCTCATTTTCATTTCAATTCACTCCTAACTTCCCCGATAGACTCTAATACTGATATAAAAGCATGAATTATGTAATTACAACATAACGGGGTGGTAATTCCCGTGACGACGGGCCGGGTCGTCACAGATCAACACAAGACAAATAACAGAATCTCATCATTAACAGGCTAAAGAGGAGCAAGCTAAGAAACCTTATGACTAATCATCAGAGAAACATGCAAGAGATGTGAAACAAAAGAAGAAACAATCAGATAAGAACCTTATAACTAATCAGGGGAGAAGAATCATTCAAACTATTAAAAGCTAACAAAGAAGACTAGAGTCGAAACTTAATCATGCAAAGGAGATGTCGAAGATCAACGAGATTGAAAGATCTAATGCTAACAGAAGACAAAGACAAGAAAGGGATATCAGAACAGGAGTTCAAACAGGAAGCACAGATGAACAAATTAAACCCTAAAACTAACAGACATACCAAAAGACTAAGAACAGAAAATCATGGTAAAAGATATCAGGATAGAAACAAAAGAAAGCACGAGAAAAAACATGCAACGAACAGACAAGAAAAAGAAAAACAAACACACATAGAGAGAAGGGACTTAGCTTGCAGGGCCGGTCCCCTGAGCTTCCCATTTTACTCTTTTTTCCTTTCTTTTCCGGTCTTTTCTTTTATTCCAGTCTTCTTTCAGCCCTTTTTTATATTCCAATTTCTTTTATTTTTCTTCTGGTTTTCTCAATAGACTTCAAGATGAAGTCTTTTAGGGTTTCTGGTTAAAAGGGGGTGTTAAGAAAGGGTAAAGGTTGGATCTTGAGAAGGTTTGAGTTTTGGAGTCGCCGGAGTTAGGTTTCCGGCGACTTTATTTTGGATATTCGACGGGATTGGGGAAGATTCGAGGGTGGTGACTTATATGGTTGGATAGATCATGGAAAGGAGGTTCGAACGGCATTGGTTTGAAGGACGTTCTCATTGTTTAGTGGTCACCGGTGAAGTTCCGACGACCGGAGTTTTGAGGAAAGGGGTCTGTTTCTTGGGGTTTCAGGGTGTTGGGTAAAGTTTGAGGTGTAGACGAAGGAGAAAAGGTTTATGGGGATGAAGAAGGATGGCCGGAGACCACCGTGGAGGTGGTGGCCTCCATGGCCAGTGATGAGACGAAGGTGATGAAGAAGAAAAGGAGCAAAGGGAGAAGGCGGCTAGGGTTATGATTTTGGCCAAAATGAAGCGGCCGTTCGGACATAAGCCTTTTATAGGCGAAATGTCCCATGTAATTTAGGCCGTCCAATTGATGGAGATCAACGGCTGTCGTTAGCGTTACTAAAACGACGCCGTTTGGACTCCTATGAGACCTAAGTCTCTTCCGTCAGATCAATTCGAATGAACGGTTGAGATTAAACCAATTAATTAATTAACTGGTTAATTTGATCAAGAACCTCAGGCCGTAGGATTCCACTCGATCGAACGGTGAGGATCGACTCTCACAGGGTCGGACCGGCCAACTTATTGGGCCAAAGCAGACTGGGCCACTACTTTTAATTATTCTTGGCCCAAATCAATTATACCTATACATATTTTGTATTTTTCTGATTTTAATTACTTTTCTGTATTTTCTTTTATACTTTTTTTTTCTTTTTCTTTTATGGAAAATCATAAAACCTAATTTCCTACTTACTCTAATTATTTAGTATTTTTTGGCAATTTTCTACTATTTTTCCTTAATTTCCGCTACTTAGCCCTATTTTGCTAATTTTTCTTAAAACCTAACTAATTAAACAAAGTAATTACCTAGCCTAATTTTTTTGATTTTTTTCTAATTTCTAATTATTCAAACACACAAAGTGTGGCTAATTTCAAACAAAGCAAGTAATTGCACTCAAAAACATATTTATTTTAATTTTGGAATTAATTGCCCTGGTGCAAAAATCATGTGCTCACAGCTGCCCCTCTTTGCTCGGGAACACGAAGAGTTTCGGTGCAAAGACAAGTGAGCAGTAATGAGAGATTTTTGCACATTGGCACATTCCGTAAAAGCATTTTTGAAAACCTTTTGACCGCACCTCGCTTTAGAGGTTGCCTACATATCCTGGGCTAAACAGGAATCAGGTCAGTGTAGTTCGGGAAGGTCTGAAAGTTTAAAACTACCAGACTCACTGTTGCATTGACAGTGTTGAGACCTGCTGACTTACTCCTTATTACACCGGGGGAAGAAATGTAAAATGAAGAAGCTATTCTAAGCTATGATCCTACAATTACAATTGTTCCTAATCTAGCTTTTGCTCTTCTTCCCTTTCCGGTGATGCAGACTCTCTTTCTTTTTGTTGATTTTCTTCGATGCTGACTCTCTTTTTTGTTGATTTTCTTTTCTTGTTTTCTCTTTCTTTTTCTTTTTTTTGATTTTCAATGGTACTTCTTGCCCTCGAGCTGAACCTGCTCAAAACAAAACAACAAAGAAAATATTCCCGTATTTGAAGGTGGGCGCCTAACAGAATTGAAACGTGCAATGCGAAATGTATTCCCGTATTTGAAGGTGGGCGCCTAACAGAAATTTAAACGTGCAATGCGATGCAGAAAATATTCCCGTATTTGAAAGTGGGCGCCTAACAGAATTGAAACGTGCAGTGCAAATGCAGAAAATATTCCCGTATTCGAAGGTGGGCACCTAACAGAAATTAAACGTGCAATGCGATGCAGAAAATATTCCCGTATTTGAAGGTGGGCACCTAACAGAAATTAAACGTGCAATGCGATGCAGAAAAGTATTCCCGTATTTAAAGGTGGGCACCTAACAGAATTAAATGTGCAATACGATGCAGAAAAGTATTCCCGTATTTGAAGGTGGGCACCTAACAGAATTTAAAGGTGCAATGCGATGCAGAAAAGTATTCCCGTATTCGAAGGTGGGCACCTAACAGAATTTAAACGTGCAATGCGATGCAGAAAAATATTCCCGTATTCGAAGGTGGGCACCTAACAGAATTTAAACGTGCAATGCGATGCAGAAAAATATTCCCGTATTCGAAGGTGGGCACCTAACAGAAATTAAACGTGCAATGCGATGCAGAAAAGTATTCCCGTATTTGAAGGTGGGCACCTAACAGAAATTAAACGTGCAATGCGATGCAGAAAAGTATTCCCGTATTTGAAGGTGGGCACCTAACAGAAATTAAACGTGCAATGCGATGCAGAAAAGTATTCTCGTATTTGAAGGTGGGCACCTAACAGAATTTAAACGTGCAATGCGATGCAGAAAAGTATTCCCGTATTCGAAGGTGGGCACCTAACAGAATTCAAACGTGCAATGCGATGCAGAAAAGTATTCCCGTATTTGAAGGCGGGCACCTAACAGAAACTAAACGTGCAATGCGATGCAGAAAATATTCCCGTATTTGAAGGTGGGCGCCTAACAGAATTTAAACGTGAAATGTGATGCAGAAAATTTTCCCGTATTTGAAGGTGGGCGCCTAACAGAATTTAAACGTGCAATGCGATGCAGAAAATATTCCCGTATTCGAAGGTGGGCACCTAACAGAATTTTAACGTGCAAATGCAAATGCATTCCCGCAGCCTGAGGACCGGGGAGTGGATTTTAAAAGATGTTACCTTCCTCTTTTTGGTATTTTCTTTTACCAATTATCTCTTGCCCGTGAATTTCTTCACTTATTGGCGAACTTCTCTTTTTTTTTTGGTGTTTTCTATTTTCCACATTGGTCACATTCACTTTAAAGTGATTAGTGACAGTTTGTTCTTGCATGAAACAAATTTTATTAGATATAAACTGCTGGCAACTGGCATCTGCAGCCCCGCTTCTTATTGCTTCCTTCTTTTGCTTTTCTCATGCTGCATAACTTTCAACTGCTTGTCCCTTGTATTTTCTCAATTTTTCCATTTTTGTTTTGTTTTCTTTTCTTTTGGCCATATTTGCCAAGCTTCTTTATTTCCTTCCCAACTCTTCCTTCTTTCTGACCCAGTGTTGTTTCAGCTTTCGTTATCAGGAGCTGGTAGTTATCTCTCAAAAGGTAAACAATGAAATGCAGAAAAATGAAAGAAAGGTAAGGGCGTTTTGGAGAGATGATAGAACTTATCTGGGTATTTGCTGGCTGATTCCGCTGACCATGCCATGTATTTAAACTCTGACCCAGTTCGTTCCAATCATTATTCTGTCTCCGAATTGTTTCCAACCCGAACCGATACTATTTTTGTTGCTTTTCTCTTTTCTGGTAATCATCACGATCGCCCTACGGTACCTCGAAAGGTTTTCACCAATAAGACTCTCTCATTTATTCTCTCAACCTCACAGTCGTCTCACAGTGCCGGTTAAGGTTTTCACTGATGAGACTCTCTTATTTTATTTCTCTCAAACTCACAATCGCCTCACGGTGCCGGTTAAGGTTTTCACCGATGAGACTCTCTCATTTTTTCATTTTTCATTTTTCCTTTTTGTATTTTGTTTTCTGTACCACGGGTATTATCCGATGTTTCGCTCCTCCTTCATTGCATTCATTATCATTTCGGATTTGATCAAAAGGTCTTTCTTTGGACTGTAACGTGGCTTTTGGATGGGTTAAGAAAGAAAGGTATAAAGGCTCAAAATCTCACGAGGGTTCAACAATATTTACAACTCTCGGAATTATTAAACATCACTTCTGCCCCAGTTTCAATATGTGGGGAATTTTTGGATTTCTTCTTTATTGTGACTGAACCTCAGAGAGGCTGCCTACGTACCCTTTCGGGATCAAGTCAGACGTATTTCATCCAACTTCATTAGTTAGATGGATTTCTTTTTGACTTTTTCCCGATTTCTTTGTCTTTTTCTCTTCTTTTTTTTCATTTTTTTTTTCATTTTTTTTTTCATTTTGGCAATTTCGATCTTATTGCGTTAAAGCGATTCCGAGAGAGGGATATGAAAGAATATATTTATTAAAGCTCAAAGGGGTTATCAATGGATAAAGTGTTTGGATAGAGAATAAAATGCCTTCGTCATTTCAATTCCAAAATCACAACAAAATACAAAACACATAATTGAAAAGGAATCATACATAGTATCTTTTGACCGCATCCGAATTGATAGCAGTCTCTACGCACTTTCCTTCAACATCTGTTAAATATAATGCTCCATTGGACAACACCCGTGATACCACAAACGGTCCCTGCCAATTTGGCGCAAACTTGCCCTTCGCCTCGGCCCAACACGGTAAGATACGCCTCAACACAAGCTGTCCGACTTCAAACTTTCGAGGTCGTACCTTCTTATTGTATGCTCTAGCCATTCTTCGTTGATATAATTGCCCATGGCAAACTGCGACCAACCTCTTCTCATCGATCAAACTCAATTGTTCTAACCGGGCTTTTACCTATTCATCGTCATCTATCTCACCTTCGGCTATGATCCGTAATGACGGTATTTCTACTTCTGCGGGTATAACAGCCTCCGTTCCATACACCAGTGTATAAGGTGTGGTTCCGAGAGAAGTACGCACTGTCGTGCGGTAACCCATGAGAGCAAAGGGTAGCTTTTCATGCCATTGCCTGGATCCCTCCACCATTTTTCGGAGAATCTTCTTGATATTCTTATTCGCCGTCTCTACTGCGCCATTCGCCTTTGTCCTGTAAGGCGTGGAATTGCGGTGTGTGATCTTAAATCTTTCACAAACTTCTGCCATGAGATGACTGTTTAACTTGGCCCCATTATCTGTGATAATCACCTTGGGGATTCCAAATCGGCATATAATATTCTCATGCACAAAATCCACCACCGCTTTCTTCGTTACTTCCTTGAATGTCTTAGCTTCAACCCACTTGGTGAAATAATCAATTGCAACCAGAATGAACCTATGCCCATTAGAAGCGACCGGATCTATTGGGCCGATAACATCCATGCCCCAAGCAACAAAGGGCCAAGGTGCCGACATTGTATGCAACTCATAAGGCGGGGAGTGGATCAGATCCCCATGTACCTGGCACTGATGGCATTTCTTTCACATACCTGATACAATCACGCTCCATGCTGAGCAAGTAATACCCAGCTCTCAAAATCTTCTTCGCTAAAACATATCCACTCATGTGGGGTCCACACACTCCGGCATGTACTTCAATCATGATTTCATCTGCTTGTCGTGCATCCACACACCGCAATAGGCCCAGATCTGGTGTTCTTTTGTATACCACCCCTCCACTGAGGAAAACTCCATTAGCTAAACGCCTGATGGCTCTCTTCTGGTCTCCAGTGGCTTACTCCGGGTATTTGCCAGCTTTCAGGTATTCCCTGATATCATGATACCACGGCTCTCCATCTGACTCTTCTTCCACAGCGAAGCAATAAGCATTTTGATCACGGACTTGGATCCGGAGCGGATCTATATATGTCTTGTCAGGATGATGCAACATAGAGGACAATGTGGCCAAAGCATCTGTGATCTCATTGTGCATTCTTGGGATGTGCTTGAACTCTATAGACTGGAGTCTTCGAGACAACTCGTGCAAACAATACCGATATGGTATCAATTTCAAATCTCGTGTCTCCCATTCCCCTTGTATTTGATGTACCAAGAGATCCGAGTCACCCATGACCAAAATCTCTTGAATACCCATGTCAATTGCCATCCTTAATCCCAAGATGCACGCCTCATATTTGGCCATGTTATTGGTACAGAAAAATCGGAGCTGAGCTGTAACGGGATAGTGTTGACCCGTACCTGAAATGAGTACCGCTCCGATACCAACGCCTTTTCTGTTGACGGCTCCGTCGAAGTACATTTTCCATCCTGGTCTCTCATCTTGCTCCATCTCCTCAACAATCATTGCCTCCTCATCCGGAAAGTACGTCTTTAATGGCTCGTACTCATCATCTACCTCATTCTCAGCTAAGTGGTCTGCAATAGCTTGTGCCTTCATTACCGTACGAGTCACATAGATGATGTCATATTCTGTGAGCAGAATCTGCCATTTGGCCAGTCTTCCCGTAGGCATAGGCTTCTGAAATATGTACTTCAGAGGATCCAGTCGTGATATCAAGTATGTGGTATATGCTGACAAATAATGTTTTAACTTATGAGCTACCCAAATCAACGCACAACAAGTTCTTTCAAGTTGAGTATATTTCACCTCGTAGGATGTGAACTTCTTGCTAAGGTAATATATGGCTTGTTCTTTCTTGCTTGTCTCATCATGCTGACCCAATACACAACCGAAGGAATTATCAAGCACCGTCAGATACAAAATCAGAGGTCGCCCTGGTTCTGGAGGAGCTAACACCGGAGGATTGGCCAAATATTCCTTGATCTTGTCAAAGGCTTCCTGACACTCGTCGGTCCATTTCACTGCTGCATCTTTTTTCAACAAATTGAAGATCGGCTCACACGTTGATGTCAACTGAGCAATGAATCGACTAATGTAATTCAACCTTCCTAGCAAACTCATGACCTCCTTCTTATTCTTTGGCGGAGGTAGACTTTGAATAGCCTTGATCTTTGATGGATCCAGTTCAATACCTCGCCGACTCACTATAAACCCCAGCAATTTCCCTGAAGGTACTCCAAAGGCACATTTCGCAGGATTGAGCTTTAAATTGTACCTCCGGAGTCTTTGGAAAAACTTCCTCAAATATCTCACATGATCAGGTTGCTTTTTGGACTTTATGATGACATCGTCAACATACACTTCAATCTCTCGATGCATCATATCGTGAAACATTGTGGTCATTGCCCTCATGTAAGTTGCCCCGGCATTCTTCAATCCAAACGGCATTACTCTGTAACAATACGTTCCCCAAGGTGTAATGAAGGCAGTTTTCTCAGCGTCCTCTTCATCCATCAGGATCTGGTGAAAACCGGCATAACAGTCCACAAACGAACCAATTTCATGCTTGGCGCAATTATCGATCAATATGTGGATGTTTGGCAATGGGAAGTCATCCTTCGGACTGGCTTTGTTGAGGTCTCTATAGTCCACACATACTCTGGTTTTGCCATCTTTCTTAGGGACCGGCACAATATTTGCCAACCAGGTGGGGTACTTGGTAACTCTTATGACCTTTGCCTCAAACTGCTTGTTCACCTCTTCTTTTATCTTTACACTAATATCCGTTTTAAATTTCCTCAACTTCTGCTTTACCGGCCGGCATTCAGAATAGATAGGCAACTTGTGTACCACCAAATCAGTGCTAAGTCCGGGCATGTCATCATAGGACCAGGCAAAAATGTCCTTAAACTCATGTAACAACCTTATCAATTCATCCCTGAGGGGTGCCTCCAAATGAACACTAATCTTTGTTTCCCGGACATCGTCTTCGCTTCCCAAATTTACAAATTCTATATCACTCAGATTCGGTTTGGGCTTTTCCTCATATTGTTTCATGTCCTTGCTTATTTCCTCCAGGGCTTCCTCATCCTCACATTCTATTTCACTATCTTCCCCAATTTCTTGTATGGTAACGTGATTGTCAGAACTGTGTCTAGAATCCTTCACGCATGACATGGCATCAGAATCAACACATGCAGAACTGCACAAAAGGAAAAATAAAGAAAAATAAGGCAAAAATGAAGAAAAAGAAAACTGCATTTCATTGATAAAAGGAACGAACAAAGTTCGGGATACATTTGATTTTCTTTTCATGAGGGGGATGGGAGAACTCTAAAAATAACAATTTTGGGAAAGCAATGGTGAAATTTCGGAGCTAACTACCAAGACTCCTTCCTGACAGGGAAAGGAGTAGCTTCCCAATTGTTCAACATGATTCCGGGTCCCACAAACTGCACATCCATTTTGCTTGTGCCTTCCCCCACTTCAACCATATTCACCTCCCAAAACATCTTCTCAAAACTCAGCATCTCTTCATCAGGTCGGGTCTCAATGCACTTTGTCGCAGCAGATGTCCGATATTTTGTACCAGGCTTGACGAAGGTGTCGGATAGTTTGGGTATAGGTTTAGGCAAGGCCCAGTTCTTTTTGGCTTTTGAGGCTCTCTGAATGTCGGCAAAGGTGGGTTTGAACCCTAAGCCGAAAGTACCTTTGTTTTCTGGAAGCTGAACCGGCTGAATAACCCCTTGCAATGCTTTGCCCAATCCCTTTCCTGGTGCAAATCCATTTCTAAGCATCTCTTTGGCCACTATTACAGCAGTTGGCGCCACCATAGGAATTGGCAGCTTCTCCCCTTTAGCAATTCTGTTTACCACGATAGCATCTGTCACTTGGTAGACCCAGGGACCCCTATCTTCGTCAGTATCATCAAACGGAGTCACCATATTGCAAGCATTTTCTTCCCCATGTACCACGACCTCTTGTTGCTCCCACTCAAATTTGACCATCTGATGTAAAGACGATGGTACTGCCTTGGCCGCGTGGATCCAGGGTTGGCCTAACAACAAATTATATGACACAGCAATGTCGAGCACCTGGAATTCCATAGTAAAATCAACAGGACCGATGGTCACCTCCAGAATAATGTCTCCCAATGTGTTTTTTCCCCCACCATCAAATCCTCTCACGTTTATACTGTTCTACCGGATTCTGTCCGGACTGATGTTCAGCTTTCCCAAAGTTGACAGCGCGCAAATGTTAGCGCTTGATCCATTGTCTATCAACACTCTGGTCACTACCGACTCTTCACTCTTCACCGTAAGGTACAGCGCCTTATTGTGCTCGGTTCCCTCAACAGGCAACTCCTTATCTGAGAATGTGATCCTATTAGACTCGAAAATCGTGTTGGCAATCTTTTCCAAGTGACAAACTGAGATCTTTTCTGGAACATGAGCCTTATTCAGTATCTTCATCAGAGCCTTCCTATGTTCTTCTGAGTGTATTAGCAAAGATAGCAAGGAGATCTGTGCAGGGGTCTTTCTCAGCTGTTCAACTACCGAATAATCTTGTGACTTCATCTTCTTGAGGAATTCCTCCGCTTCCTCTTCTGACACTGGTTTCTTGAATTGGTTCTCTTTTACTGCTTTCATCTTTCTCAATTCTTCTGGAGCAAAGCATCTTCCAGACCGGGTGAGACCGTGGGTTTCATTAATTTCCCCAGACACCTCTTTTCCTTTGTAAACCACTGCTACCTTGTTGTAGTTCCAAGGTACAGTCTTTGTGCTCACCACCGGCATCTGCACCACCGGCTTTATAATTACTGGCTCCGTACTCACGCCTTTCACAGTCACAATTGGCTTTACGCCCGGCACTACCACTTTCAAACCTCCCACCACTACTGCTTTTCTGTTGGTTCTTCGACAATCGCTTTTTCTTTCACGGCTTCCTTTTCTGCTATGCCACTTGACTTTATCATCATCACAGACTGAGATGGTTTCTGACCGCTATCACCTTGCACCAATTCTATCATGTGTGTCTCATGGTGATTTGGCAGCGGATTCTGGGTGATGTTCGGAGCTTCTGGAGCCTGAACTTCAATTCTCCTATCGTCAATGAGATCCCGAATGGCATTCTTCAATTGCCAACATTTTTCGGTATCATGGCCCAATGTCCCCGAGCAATACTTCACACCTAACAGAAGGATCAAGGTTTTTCGGGGGTGGGTTTGGGACTTTAGGTGCAACCGGGCTTAGCATCCCCAACTGTTTCAACCTATGATAAAGGCTTTTATACGATTCCCCCAGTGGGGTGAATGTCTTCCTTGCCTTGTTTCTCCACTCTGAGTCAGGCTTGGGCCTGTTTTGGTTTCTGTAGGGTTTAGAGGTTGGGTATGTGTTCTGGGTGTGATAAACATTGTGTGGAGTTTGAGCTCTCCACACATGGGGTGGTGGTGGTGGGTAGACTTGGGCTTGTGGGTGGTGGTAGTGTGGGACTGTTGGTGGGTATGGTGGTGGTGGTGGGTTATATGGGGTCGATGTGTTGTATGGGTTTGGCGGGTAAGATGGTGGTGGTCGATTATATGGGGTTGATGGGTTTGGTGGGTTTGGTGGGTTTGGTGGGTGTTGGTGATAGGGTCTTGGTGGGCGATGATGCGGGTTACGGCTCCATGGCCTGCTCTCTATAGTTGCTACCTCTTCCTTCTTCTTCTTTCCCATTGCTCCCCCGTTTCCAGTTTGTATTGCTTGATTGGTGGCCTTGATGGCCGAAAAGCTCATGATTTTATTTGTTTTCAAACCTTCCTCCACAAAGTTTCCCATCTTCACGACTTCATTGAAACTCTTCCCAATCGCCGACACTAAATGACCGTAGTATGTAGGCTCCAAAGCCTGTAGGAAACAATCCACCATCTCCCCCTCCTTCATGGGTGGA
Source organism: Nicotiana noctiflora (assembly GCA_032618575.1). Classification (NCBI taxonomy): domain Eukaryota; kingdom Viridiplantae; phylum Streptophyta; class Magnoliopsida; order Solanales; family Solanaceae; genus Nicotiana; species Nicotiana noctiflora. The sequence goes on along the minus strand of JASVEL010002678.1, from coordinate 139,183 downwards.
TCTACTCTCGCGGCCTGCTCCCTCCATCCGAAACCGAATTCCCTAAAGCTTTCCCCTGGCTTCTTCTCCATTTTTGTAAGGGATAACCTGTCAGGTATGATCTCCAAGTTGTACTGAAAGTGACTTGCGAAGGCTTGCGCTAGGTCATCCCAGACAAACCACCTTGTATGGTCTTGTCGAGTGTACCACTCTAAAGCTGAACCACTCAGACTTTGGCTGAAGTACGCCATCAATAACTCATCTTTACCTCCCGCACCTCTCATCTTGCTACAGTATCCTCTGAGATGGGCCACCGGATCTCCGTGTCCGCTATACATATCGAATTTTGGCAACTTGAATCCCACGGGAAGCTGCACCTCGGGGAATAGACACAAGTCCTTGTAGGCCACACTCACCTGCCCTCCTAGTCCTTGCATAGTGCGGAAAGCATTCTCCAGACTTTTCACTTTTCTGGCCATCTCTTCCTATCCGGCACTCTTAGCAACTCTTTCTTCACTTGTTTCTATCAACGGAGCGTGAGACTCATGTTGTCGGAAGGTTGGCTCTGGAGGGTAGTAGTGAGGATCATGTATATGAAACATCGGTTCACCGGAGGATTTGTGCATAGCAGCGGGTGGAGGTGCCACATACACGGGAGCAACTTGGGGTATGTGAGATGGTGCTTGTTTGACTGGAGGTGGTGGTACCTGGGAGGTGGAGGCGTAATAGTGAGGGTAATCAGGGTATGTGGAGGATGAGTTCATTGTAGGTGGTTCAGGATTGGGATTGGCTGGAGGGATATATGCGGGGTTGGCAGGGTAAGCTAGCAGGGGTTGACCTCTAGACCGGGCCTGGTACATCTCGGCCATCTGCTGCCTCAGTTTGTACATTTCCTCCTTCATTCCTGCCACATCCACAATCTCCTCTTCGTGAGCGGGATCCACAATAGTTGCCTCAATTTCCTGAGACACAGCTTTCGTCATCTTTTTGTATCTGGTATTATATGGGTGGGTAGCCAGAATGCCAGTTGCCTAAAGAATCTGAACTCACAAGTATCAACACCCGTTAGTTGTTAGCGCATGAATAAAATGCAACGACTTTAAAACAAACGCATTTCCTCGAGTCGTCATGCATCATCCCGGCTGCTGCTCATTTGGACCAATCACTTTTCTCTTTTTCCGCTCTTTTTCCTTTCTTTCCTTTTCTTTCTTTTTTCTTTCTTTTTCTTTCTCTTCTTTTTCTTTCTTTTTCTTTCTTTTTTTTTTTTCTTTTTCTTCTTTTTTTCTTTTCTTCTTTTTTTTTCTTTGCTTTTTCTTTTTCTCTCTTTTTCATAATTACGTTCCTATTTATTTGCCTAGCGAATTTAAAAGAAATGACATAAAGCAAAAGAATTGATAACAACACTTGACCTTCCATTGATAATTCAAAACATTGATTACAAGGTGATGTTATAAAAGAAAAATATAAAAAGATGATGCATGCCCTATGAGTACATTAATGCTCCTAGTGCCCGCGAGGCATCGTTCGGCCTTGCCGCGGGCCTATATGCTAATCCCCTTTGGAGCCTATCTAGGTCAGACATGACTTGTTGCACGAAGAACTTCACTGCTGATACAAAGATTCCTCGAGACATATCTTCACACAGTTGACTCTTCCGGGTGATGTATTGGGCAATGCGAACAATCTTTTCTCGGATGACCCCCTTTTCTTGCAATAACCGGCTTATTTGTTCAGTGCGAGCATCCAAGGTATGTTGGTTGTCTTTTTGCACTTGCTGCAACTCCAATTCTAACCTAGCCATAGTTGTGTAACAATGCTCTCTCTCTTCTTCAAGATCCTTGATAATCTTGTTACTTTTAACCGTGGCTGAAATTATTTTCTTTCTAAGCTGAGCTACCTCGAAATCGTGCTTGTCTTGTAATTGCCGAACCAACTTGGCTCTTTCCACAGCGTCTCTGTCGATTTGCTTCCGAGCCCTGACTAACTCTTTTTCAGCTTTGTCCAAATCGAAGCTGTAGTCATTTACTTTGCGCCGGAGAATCTCAATTAACTTTTCATCCGGGCTGAGCGAACTGGGGTCTCAGATGCAATTTTCATTTGAGCCATTTGAGCCTTCAACATCCCATTTTCTTTTTTTAGCTGTTTCTTCTCCACTTCATCGGATGCTGCCTGTAAGCCACTTTCGAAATGGAGATTTCTCAATTTATCCTCTAACAAGCTGATTTTGGCCTTGTATTCTTTTTCCTTGGCCACCCAGTTCTGATTCTCCTCGGATTGCTCTATCAGATCTTGCAAGTGAGGTCTCTTCGAAAGACGTTCGTGTTCAACCCCTCGTCGGTACCATGTGGAGTATCCAGGCGACACCTCCCCCTTTGCTCTATTCGACACACAAGTATCAATTTTCAAATTTTGGCACTCATTCCAGATTTGCCGGATCTTTGCTTCCGGGAATTGCCCGTCCGGACCGATCTCCACAGCTTGCACACTGAGGTCCCCATCTCTCGGAATGATTTGACACCGACCCAACTGTCGCAGGGCCCTGTATGGGGCATAAGGTTGTATACTCTTCAAACCCATGATCAAAAATGGCGATCCCTCCGTTGGCATGTATATCCCCTCGTCAAGAGGTAACCAGTCATACGTCCAATCGATTTGACCGTCAGGTTAGTGATCGAAGATACACAATCCAACCTTGGACTCCCTCCGGCAAATTCACTTCTTTTGTTCTCGAACTAAACTCTTCCAGACATGTCCGTTCAGCTGAACCATAGCTCGAGAACGAAGGATGGTGGCATAGATGTTCGATTAGCCAGATTTGCAAGATCAAGTTACATCCTTCGAAGAAGTTGGCTCCCACTTTGCACGCAGTCAGAGCACGGTAGATGACCGCGACGATCATTGGGGCCAGAGTACAATTATCTTGTACTATCAGTGTGGTAGCTACTCCGGCAACTTTTATATTGATATGTCCATCCTTCCTCGGGAACACGACAACTCCGAGAAATGCCACCAAAAATGCAAACCTCCGGTGTTCCTCCCATTTCACTCAGTTGGACTTGCAACATAACTTGTTTGTGAGGTCGTTGAAGCCCCCAACGTGTCCAAACCTACTGTAGATGAAGCTTAAGGAATAAAACCCGTTGGCCAGATCTTCGTTGTGAACATTCCGGGCAATTTTCAAAGAGTCGAGGAAGCGATGTACTGTTACCGTCCTCGGAGATACCGGGTATTTTCCTTTTAGCGGGACTTCAGTCTTCCCGATGTAGAAGGCAATCTCCTCTAAAGTAGGGGTAAGTTCAAAATCTGGAAAATGAAATACGTTGTGTGCCGGATCCCAAAACGTGACCAACGCTCTAATCACATCACCTCGGGGAACCATGTCTAATAACCCCGTAAGGCCTTTTAAGTACCCTTTGACCCAATCTTGACCATCGGATCCCATGTCTTGCCACCATAATTTCAGCTCCAAGGGGATTTTATTTAGGGAGAAATGTGCATTCATCATTGTGCTCGTCCTACACATTTATTAAGGCGATTTTATTTAGAAAAAAGGAAAATCTTTTTCAATGCAAGTTTTCATTTTTGAAGGAAAGGAAAGAAAAATGATTTTCGAAGTGGCCATTTTTGCCAAAACAGCCTTCCGGCGTCCTTTCGGAACATTCGGCCATTTCCAAAAATAGCGATCACCTCGATTATTTGAAAGGAAAAATCTTTTTGGTCTTTTTTTCTAAAAGTGTGGTTGGACCCATTTAAGGGTTGCCTACGTATCCCACCTAATGGCGAGAATCAAACCTGCGTAGTTCGGTCAGATTATTTGACCAATTATTTCAACAAAACTGTTCCACCTCGTTTTTTCAAATTTTCAAATTTTCGGATACCTATTTCCTATAAATCTTATTCTCCTCTCTCTCTCTTTTTTTTCTTTTTTCAACAATTTTCTATCCTCGGGATTTTCGCTGGTCCGCATAACGATCAAGGACAATAAAAATGCAACACATAACATGCTCGGTCTTTTTCAATACTGGGTCACCTGTCCTAGACGAACTCAACCCCTGTGTTGAGTCCCCTAAGTCAAATATGATGTAAATAATCGTCCTAGACCTATGTTCAAAATCTTACGGTTTCATAGAGTGCTAGACCGTGTACCCGAGCGGACAACTCGAATCGAGGAGGGGGCTACGTACCGGTGACCCGCGGAGTCAATCGGCTTTGTAACTTATCCGGCCTCTATATTCTTAATTTAAGGTGACTTTAACAGAAAGGGGAGTCTCAACCAGTAAGCACATTCCCGGGGGTGAAGAGAGAAAGGTTTTCGGCGCAATTTTATATACAATCCACACAATATCAAAGCGATAAAGCACATAGCATGTTGTTCAAATCAAATAATGAAGTCAAACAATAACGCGAACGGCAGTTCTAAAGAGCTTGAGTTCTTAAACCCTGAAACCGAAGTTCGGGGTTGGGATCCCCAGCAGAGTCGCCAGAGCTGTCACACCTCCCTTTTTACTACCCCAACATAAGCATATAAATACGCTCGTGGGGCATACCCCGATGCTCAAATACCCGAAACGGATAAAATAACGTAAGGGAAGGAGTTTTTCCAATTAAAGGACAATCGGTTCGGGATTTATTGAGATTAATCAGGAGTCGCCACTTGGGAATGATAATGGTGTCCCAAGTCACCGGTTAATCCCGAATCCGAGGAATTTTGACTCTAAAAATGTCTGCGAAGCAGAGATCCGGATAATGAACTCTGTTAACCCGGGAGAAGGTGTTAAGCATTCCCGGGTTCCGTGGTTTTAGCACGGTCGCTCAATTGTCGTTCTCGACTCTTGTTTGACTCAATTATAGATTTTAAACAACATATATAGTGCTTTTTAAGTTAAGTATTATTTTTAGAGAATTTGCGGCATCGCAAAAACACGCCTCGAGTCCTACCGCAACCAGTACGCCTATGACTTTCGGTGTATTTCAGCTTTACCGAGATTTGGATTTGAGTCGCACCAAGTGCACACTCATTCAATGGAAGGTATATTAAAATCGTGCCCTAAAATAGTCTATCGGCTTTTAATTGTTTTGGGTAATACTACGGAATTAGCTAGTAGTCTTCCCGAGTCTAATTGTATTAAACCATTACTAAATGGGGGCCCCGCTTGTCTAAAGTCGGGCGAGGCTCGTCCCAAGTTAATTTTAAAGTTCAATCTTAAGAAGTATATACTATGTTTTTCTAATTGTGTTTTTCCCTTAATCGTTTTTTACACTAAGCATTCCAGGCCCATATATTTTCCTTCTCCATCGAGACTGGGCTTTTGAGATAATATTCAGGACAACATCATATAATTTCAGGCCTTATTAACCTGGATCTGGCTCAGGCTCAAAAGCCTAGCAAATTCATGATCATAGCCCAGGCCTTCGCTGTATAACAGGCCCAGACCGGATTTCTGGTAACAATGGCAAACGAACAGTGCAGAATTCATAATAAAGAGATACTTGGAATCGAAAATGAAATGGAATCACTTTTATTGATCAGAAAAGGAAAATTGGTACATAACTTGATAACTTTAAACCAAATGCCAATACACTTAAACTCAACAGATTGTCTTCAAGCTTAATTTACAACTTAAGGTTTTACGCTAATGTCTAATTGTCTACTAGTCGAGAGGTTTGAGAACACGGGTTACTTGCCTTGCTAGACTAGATTAAATTAAAATGAGTCAACTAACTATTTTCAGTATCAAAGGGAAACTAAACAATCTATTCACAAATGTTTCACTATATCACTGGTTTCATTGAGAGTGAGCCTTTTAACCTCCGAAGCCTGGTTTTTATTGAATTGTCATGTTGGGAGGATATTTCTCATTTTAGGCTTAGATCAGATCTGGGCTCCTATTTTTCTTAAGATTATCCAAAACATACGAACGATAATTACTTAGTCTAATTACCCCATTGTACAACTTCGATCACCTATTAGTGAGTCTCTCGGATGACTTACACATGATTAACTACTGATTTCAAGACTGATATGTTAAGTTATGTTTTAGGAGTTTTACCTAATTAAAGTAAGTGATAGGCTACTGCTACTATACTACTATTATCACTAAGCTATTACATTGTTTGTTTGGTTTCTGTTTTTCAGCTACTACATGCTACTACAAGGAATAATCTACAACTGAAGCTAATCAATGTAAAACTACAACTACATGACAGCATATGATATAATCTCGATCTCTCATTTTTATTTCATCAATGTCATCAATACAGCTTCAAGTGAAAGAGATATGTACCTGAATCACAAAGAAAATCCAATGAGTCTAGGGGATTAAGCAGCAAGCACAGCAATGAACTCAGACAATGCAACAGAGAGATGGATGCTAGATGAACACAGCAACACAGCAACAAGCAGATCCAGCAACAACAACACAGAAGAAAACCAAGCAGGTAATCGAGTAGAAAATTTCCAGAAAACTATTGCTAGATTACTATGTTCTTCTCTGAATTTTCTTCTCAAAGAATCAGCTTAAAGTGAATTTCAGAACTCCAAATTTCGAACCCCCATTCAGCTCTTTTTAGGATGTATTTATAGCTAACTAAAGGCTGAAACTTGGGGAGAAAGTTATGGGATTCAATCTCACTTCTCCCCCTCTTAAAATTATTAAATGCACACTTTAGTCCCTAATTCTGTTACCAGAAATCCTTCCAGCATGTGCTGGAAGGTTCCAAAGATTCTTTTTATGGGTCTTTTACCAATATAGCCCTAAGGGTTTGGGATTTCTACAGATTTTCCCTTTTAGGGAGACCATTATACCCTTAAATCTCTGCAAAATTGCAGAAATCAGGGGTACAAATGACTCCCTTACCCTCTTAAGTTCCAAACTATTCACTATTTTACCAAATTAATTCCCAATTGTGCCCCTAAGGGCACTGCTGATTTACTAGACCTGCCTAGGTCAAGTTTCAGCTTCTTGGGGACTTATTTAACTAATAGTTAGCCCTTGCATTGGTATTTAAGGGCTGGCCAGGTCTACTTTAGGAAACTATTTCAATTTTAACCACTTCTGGATCTATTTCAGTTAATTAAGACCTGGTTATTTCAATTTAAAGCTAATTGCAGGACTAGCCTGCTTTATTGATGAAAATAAACTATTTAAAAGTTAGCCAGTCTCAAGTTGAGACTTAGCTTGGGTATTAAACCCAATTACTGAACAGTTGGGCCCAAAACCTTTACAGGTTTGGCCACTTTGATGTTCAGGGCTCTAAAGAGAGCCTGGGCCAGTCTGCATTTGCAGACTTAGCCATTTTGCACAACCAGCCCCTTTTAAAGGTGGGATGTGTGTTAGGGCCTTATAGAATTGGTCAATCTTTTGCAAAGTTAACCATTCTTAGGCCAATTACTTCTTAATAACCTATTTTTGTTCATTTTAAGGTCAATTAAACTAAATTGCAGGATTAACCTGCTTAAATACCTATTAAACTAATGGCCAGTCTCAAGTTGAGACTTAGCCTTGGGTATTAAACCCAATTACTGAACAGCTGGGCTCCAAAACCTTTACAGGTTTGGCCACTTTGATGTTCAGGGCTCTAAAGAGAGCCTGGGCCAGTCTCCATTTGCAGACTTAGCCATTTTGCACAACCAGCCCTTTTTGAAGTGGGCTGTGTGTTAGGACCTCATAGAGTTGGTCAACCTTTTGCAAAGTTGACCACTCTTAGGTCAATTATTGAACTTATAGCCTATTTTGTTCATTTTCAGTTTTAACCTATTTAAAACTAACCATTTTCATGGAACCTAATACTAACAGCTATAACCAATTCACCTAAGCATGATAGGTATTAACAGTGTTCATACTAACATAAGACTATTGTAAACTTAACCATTTCAACCCACAATTGCACACATGACCACATGAAACCAAATATGTTTATCAACTAATCAAAACTCAGAGAAGAAGTTGGATAATGTTGAATTTCAATCAATCAGATTCACAAACTCAATTTCAAATAGCAAAGTGTCAATGAAACATTAAGCAGGCTTAGTTACAATCAATTCTATGTTGAGTGATTCACTGGAAGTGCCAAAGCACACTTAGGGTTCATGAACATAGGCATAGTAAAGGCTAGCTTTCATAACAGTCAACAAGAGATGAACTAAGGCTTATATCAGACATGAGAACAATGGGTCTAACAGAGTAATATGAGAATGGTAATCAACCAACCTAAATCTAACACAAGTGCATGACAGATAAGATGAAGAGCAGAAGGACATGGAGAAACAGTGAAAAAGGAGCAGGACAGACCAATCAGGGTACTTAAGAGGATGAAGTTAAACTAATATTAGAACTAAGCATGCATGACAATAGGAGAAAACTAGACTAACAACTAAACAGATCAAAGACTGCAATATTCACAAGATGAAGAAGGAAAGGGAACCCAAAGTAACTCTTATGATTTAACAGAACATATCATGAAGATGAATAAGATGAAACAGAAGCCTAGTTCTATCATGGATCATTAAAAGCTAAGGGCAACAAGAGTGGCCACAGTAACTTGAACTTGATTTTAAACAGAAGACAAAGGTCATGCTTTTTGCAGTGAATCAGAACTCAACAACTAACATAACAAGGGAAAGATGAAATCTCTGATCTTAGAACAAATTAGCATGGGATCAACACAAGACAAATAACAGAATCCCATCATTAACAGGCTAAAGAGGAGCAAGCTAAGAAACCTTATGACTAATCATCAGAGAAACATGCAAGAGATGTGAAACAAAAGAAGAAACAATCAGATAAGAACCTTATAACTAATCAGGGGAGAAGAATCATTCAAACTATTAAAAGCTAACAAAGAAGACTAGAGTCGAAACTTAATCATGCAAAGGAGATGTCGAAGATCAACGAGATTGAAAGATCTAATGCTAACAGAAGACAAAGACAAGAAAGGGATATCAGAACAGGAATTCAAACAGGAAGCACAGATGAACAAATTAAACCCTAAAACTAACAGACATACCAAAAGACTAAGAACAGAAAATCATGGTAAAAGATATCAGGATAGAAACAAAAGAAAGCACGAGAAAAAACATGCAACGAACAGACAAGAAAAAGAAAAACAAACACACATAGAGAGAAGGGACTTAGCTTGCAGGGCCGGTCCCCTGAGCTTCCCATTTTACTCTTTTTTCCTTTCTTTTCCGGTCTTTTCTTTTATTCCAGTCTTCTTTCAGCCCTTTTTTATATTCCAATTTCTTTTATTTTTCTTCTGGTTTTCTCAATAGACTTCAAGATGAAGTCTTTTAGGGTTTCTGGTTAAAAGGGGGTGTTAAGAAAGGGGAAAGGTTGGATCTTGAGAAGGTTTGAGTTTTGGAGTCGCCGGAGTTAGGTTTCCGGCGACTTTGTTTTTGATATTCGACGGGATTGGGGAAGATTCGAGGGTGGTGACTTATATGGTTGGATAGATCATGGAAAGGAGGTTCGAACGGCATTGGTTTGAAGGACGTTCTCATTGTTTGGTGGTCACCGGCGAAGTTCTGGCGACCGGAGTTTTGAGGAAAGGGGTCTGTTTCTTGGGATTTCAGGGTGTTGGTTAAAGTTTGAGGTGTAGACGAAGGAGAAAAGGTTTATGGGGATGAAGAAGGATGGCCGGAGACCACCGTGGAGGTAGTGGCCTCCATGGCCAGTGATGAGATGAAGGTGATGAAGAAGAAAAGGAGCAAAGGGAGATGGCGGCTAGGGTTATGATTTTGGCCAAAATGAAGCGGCCGTTCGGACATAAGCCTTTTATAGGCGAAATGTCCCATGTAATCTAGGCCGTCCAATTGATGGAGATCAACGGCTGTCGTTAGCGTTACTAAAACGACGTCGTTTGGACTCCTATAAGACCTAAGTCTCTTCCGTCAGATCAATTCGAATGAACGGTTGAGATTAAACCAATTAATTAATTAACTGGTTAATTTTATCAAGAACCTCAGGCCGTAGGATTCAACTCGATCGAACGGTGAGGATCGACTCTCACAGGGTCGGACCGGCCAACTTATTGGGCCAAAGCAGACTGGGCCACTGCTTTTAATTATTCTTGGCCCAAATTAATTATACCTATACATATTTTATATTTTTCTGATTTTAATTATTTTTCTGTATTTTCTTTTATACTTTTTTTTTCTTTTTCTTTTATGGAAAATCATAAAACCTAATTTCCTACTTACTCTAATTATTTAGTATTTTTTGGCAATTTTCTACTATTTTTCCTTAATTTCCGCTACTTAGCCCTATTTTGCTAATTTTTCTTAAAACCTAACTAATTAAACAAAGTAATTACCTAGCCTAATTTTTTTGATTTTTTTCTAATTTCTAATTATTCAAACACACAAAGTGTGGCTAATTTCAAACAAAGCAAGTAATTGCACTCAAAAACATATTTATTTTAATTTTGGAATTAATTGCCTGGTGCAAAAATCATGTGCTCACACATGGCACAGTTCAGGACGTGTCAGGACGTAGCAGGACATGGCCGTCATAGGACATACTAAGGCGTGGGCATAGCATGGGTCAGGACGTTTTAGGACGTCACAGGATGTGGACACATGACGTGTCAGGATGTCACGGGACATGGCAGAACAAGGGCATGGCGTGGGTCAGGACCTGTCAGGACATGGTCATGGCATGTGTCAGGACATGGTCATGGCATGTGTCAGGACGTCGTACGGTGTTGAAGCATGAATAGGGGGTTAAAGCAACGCCATACATAATCCATAACAACCAATGGCAATCGACTATTAACTGAGCTTCGCCCCATGCCCACGTCACCTCTTAGTGCTACTTTCATGATGCATTACCATTCCATTGCAAAAAACCATCAGCCGTCATGAGTGATGTCACCTCCAGATGTTTCCCGCAACAACCGACGGCAATTGACATCTACTAAGCTTCGCGCCCTACGCACGGGGTACGCACGGGTTAGGACATGGCAGGACGTGGGCATGGCACGGGTCAGGACGTGTCAGGACATGGCCATGGCATGTTTCAAAATATGTTAGGACATCACAGGACATGGCAGGGCGTGGCCATGGCACGAGTCAGGACGTATCGGGACGTCATAGGACATGGCAAGGCGTGGGCATGGCATGAGTCAGGACTTGTCAGGATATCGTAGCACGTGGCCACAAGACGTGTCAGGACGTCACAGGACATGGTAGGACGTGGGCATGGAACAGGTCAGGACGTGTCAGGACATTTCCATGGCACGTGTCAGGATGTTGTAGGGGGTTAAAGCAATGCCAGACACAACCCATAACAACCGATGGCAACTGGCAATTAATTGATCTTCGACTTTTGTGTATGGCACCTTTTGACGCTACTTGCACGATGCGTTGACGTTCCATTGCAAAAGGCCATCAGCCATTACGAGTGATATCGCCTCCCGATGTTGCCCACAACAACCGATGGCAATTGAAATCTACTAAACTTCGCTCCATACGCACGGGTCAGGACATGGCAGGACGTGGGAATGGCATGGGTCGGGGCGTGTTAGGACATGGTCATTACATGTGTCAGGACATCGCAGGACATGGCAAGGCATGGCTATGGCACGTGTAAGGACATGTCAGTACGTCGCAGGACATGGCGGGGCGTGGGCATGGCATGGGTCAGGACGTGTCAGTAAGTCACAGCACGTGGCCATAGGATGTGTTAGGACATCGCAGGACATGGCGGACGTGGGTATGGCACGGGTCAGGACATGCTAGGACATGGCCATGCGACGTCCTGACTCATCCTGTGGCCACGTCCAGCAATAACCTAACACGTCCTAACATGTGTCATGGCCATGTCCAAACACGTCCTGACCCGTGCCATGCCCATGCCGTGCCATATCATGCGATGTCCTGACACGTCCTCACACATTCCATAGCCATGTCTTGACACTTTCTGACCCGTTCCATGCCCACATCCTTCCATGTCCTGCGATGTCTTGACACATGCTATGGCCATGTCTTGACACGTCTTGACCCATGCCATGCCCACATCCTTCCATGTCCTGTGACGTCTTAACACATCCTATGGCCACGTGCTGCGACATCCTGACACATCCTAACACGTCCTGACCCGTGCCATGCCCATGCCGTGCCATGTCCTGCCATGTCCTAACACGTGCCATGGCTATGTCCTGACAGGTCCTGATCCATGTCATGCCCACATCCTGCCATGTCCTGCCATGACCTCACACGTCCTATGGCCACGTCCTGCGACATCTTGACATATCCTGACCGTGCCATGGCTACGCCCTACCATGTCTTGCAATGTCCTGACACGTCCTGACCCGTGCCATGCCCACGTCCTGCCATGTCCTGCGACGTCCTGACACGTCCTGTGGCCACATCCTGACACGTCCTGACCCGTGCCATGGCCATGCCTTGCCATGTCCTGCAACATCTTGACACATGCCATGGACATGTCCTGACACATCCTCACCCGTTCCATGCCCACGTCCTTCTATGTCCTGACACGTCTTGTGGCCATGGCCATGTCCTGACACATCCTGACCCATGCCATGGCCATGCCCTGCCATATCCTACGACGTCTTGACACATCCTGAAACATGCCATGGCCATATCGTAACACGTCCTGACCCGTGACATACCCACATCCTGCCATGTCCTGCAATGTCCTGCAATGTCCTGTGGCTACGTCCTGCAATGTCCTGAGAAGTCCTGAAATGTGCCACGTCCTGACCCATGCCATGCCCACGTCCTGCCATGTGCTGACATATCCTAAAACATCTTTTGGCCACGTGCTGCAACATCCTGACACGTCCTAACCCGTGCCATGCCCACGCCCCGCCATGTCCTGTGACGTCCTTAAACATCCTGACACGTGCCATGCCCATGTCCTGACATATCCTCACCCGTTCTATGCCCACGTCCTGCCATGTCCTATGACATCCTGACACATCTTATGGCCACATTCTACGACGTCCTGACACATCCTGACACGTGCCATGCCCACGCCCTACCATGTCTTGCGATGTCCTGACACTTACTGACACGTGCCATGGCCATGCCCTGACATGTCCTAACCCGCATCATGCCCACATCCTGCCATATCCTACGACATCATGACATGTCATGTGGCCATGTCCTATGATGTCCTGACACATCCTGTGGCCATGTCCTACGACGTCCTAACACGTCCTAAAATATGCCATGGCCATATCCTGACACATCCTGGCATGTACCATGCCCACGTCCTACCGTGTCCTGTGACGTCTTGACACGTTTTCGCGCCCCAAATCGAGGGACATGACCGGTGCCAGACCGGGTAGCCCCAGTCAAGAGGACCTGGGTGCCTTTCATTCCCACGCGTTACCCCTGTGTTGATTGTTTCTCATTAACCAAATATCTTACTAATCATAAATGATTTCACAATAAACAAACAAAACCATACGAGTGATTCTTTATCAAGTTTGCAGTTTTTACAACGCCCGACATAACATAATATATACATAAGACTGGAATCCCACAGTTCACATGTCTACAGAGCCTCTAGGATACAAAAGGGAATACAATACTTGCCGGTAACAAGGCTCCGGCTATACCTTACAAAACCAAAATGAAATCTAAACAAAAGTGGCATGAACCACACAGGGCCCGAGGAAGAAAGGGGCTCACCAAAACGGGCAGTGGAAGGTGAAGGATACTACTGCCGATGAGCTGAAGTGCATGCCACTGAGCCACCTACAATCATAACACGAATGTAGCGTCCCCTGCAAAAGGGAGTCAGTACACTTGAATTGTACTGGTATGTATGGACAAACTTTGACCCAAGTAAACTCAAGCCGTTAAACAAGAATCACGATGATAAGACAGCCAATAGATTACATCAAGAAATCAATTAAGCTAACTAACCATGTTTCCCACCTTTTACTCATTTCGGATAAGCCTCAACACAAGCACGTTTAAGGTCAACAAATAGAACAACAACCAATCAACCACATAAATTTCAAGTAGTCAAACATAGGGGCAATCAGTGCCCCACATGTTGCAAACTCTCCTACTGTCTCCTTTCACAATTTCATATTAATCATTTTTGTATCAATTTCATTTGCGATTTCGATCGCTTTCCATCCTTATTACCTCGTCCACCCTTATTACCTCGGCCATCCTTATCACCCAACCCACACCTTATTTCTTCATGTTGCGGCGCACAACCCGATCCCACCGTACAGTTTTCAAACACAACAATCACCAACACCAGATAAGACACTACACACAATTACAACAAGTTCAAATAAGCAATTTATACATTGGTTCATGTTCTCAATTACTTCTCAAGCCAATATCACAACCAAGTTACAATGTTTCCAAAATCGAGGATGTTCATACTGTTATGTTCAATAACTTACCACACCTCAAGTGTTTCGTTTCTTTTCCACAAGGTACCATATATGCCACTATAGCCATTATCCACAATTTTTTTTACCAAATTCAACTCTCATTTATCTTTCGGTTTGTATCCCATATTACATCACTCATAGTTCAACAGCAATTTGAGTATCCAACAACAACATCAAGAATTTCACACAATTTGTCAAATTAACATGAACCCAACAATTTCACATATATAGGCGATTTCACAAGAATCAAAATTAGCCATACATACCTGGTATCGAGTTTCTTCCGTTAACTTCCTACTTTATGCTTACCCAAGCTATCCTAGCTTTGCCGACCTTGTTTCGCAGGTTCTTACGCCGATTCACTTCCTATTTACTAACAATCAAGTTCAAATAACCATGCATGAGTGTAAAATTCCATTTTCAAAAGCTATTATATGCAACCCTCTCCTTACCCATTTTAAAACTGAAAATTAGAGAAAATAGCTAGGGTTTTTACCTTGAAATGATTTGGGGGAAGTTGAATCCTCGCCCTAGAATCCATTGAAATAAGTAGTTGGAACAATCTTTGAGGATGAAAGACTTCTCTCTCTAAAATCCCTCTCTTCTCTCTCTAATTTTTGTAAGATGATATGATAAAATGAAAGAGAAAGGTGTTATATTAAAGAAGAGGTCGGGTTGGATTTTATAAAATTTATGGGCCGGGTCAATTCTGCGGTCCCATCAGTGATCTCAGAATCAACATGCGGTCCGCATAGTAACCGCGGAATTGCCTCAAAATTTACACAAGTACTGATACGGAATGCGACCAAAATGCGGTCCGCATTCTTGATCTGCGGTCGTATAGTGCACCGCCGATTTGACACTCAAAAACCTTCGAGAATTTATGCGGTAGATCTGCGGTCCGCAGATCCATTCTGCGATCGCATATCGACCGCATTATCATCATCAAATTTTTGCAAACCTTCTATTAAGCTCTGCGGCAAGAATGCGGTCCGCATAGCAAATCTACGGTCGCATTCCTGACCGCAGAATCGACACTTTTCTGGAAAAATTGACTCTTTACATTTTTGAAACTTAAATCACTACCAAGGGTCCGAACCTCGAACACATCATTCGGACCATGGCACCACAGCTACTAGGTTTCATGCACAAAAATTTTACGGGGCCTTACACACGTCCTATAGCCACGTGTTGTGACGTCCTGACCCATGCCATGCTCAGGCCTGGCCATGTCCTGCGATGTTCTGACACGTCCTGACGTGTGCCATGGACATGTCTTTACATGTATTGATCCGTGCCATGCCCACGCCATGCCATGTCCTGCAATGTCCTGACACGTCTTGTGGCCACGTCCTCATATGTCCTAACCCGTGTCATGGCCACGCCCTGACATATCATGTGACGTCCTGAACGTCCCGACACATGCCATGTCCATGTCCTGACACTTTCTAACCCGTTCCATGCTCATGTCTTGCCATGTCCTGGGACGTCCTGACACGTCAAGTGGCCGTGTCCTGACACGTCCAAACACATGCCATGCCCACGTCCTGCCATGTCCTGTGACGTCTTGACACGTCCTATGGCCACGTGCTGTGACATTCTGACACATCCTGACCCATGCCATACCCACGCCCTACCATTTCCTGCGACGTCCTAACACGTGCCATGGCCATGTCCTGACACCTCCTGACCCGTGCCATGCCCATGTCTTTCTATGTCCTGCCATGTCCTCACAAGTCCTGTGGCCACGTCCTGTGACATCTTGACATGTCTTGACCGTGCCATGGCTATGCCCTGCCATGTCCTGAAACGTCCTGACTCGTGCCATGCCTACGTCCTACCATGTCCTACGACGTCCTGACACGTCTTGTGGCCACATCCTGACACATCCTAACCCGTGCCATGGCCACGCCTTGCCATGTCCTGCAACGTATCCTGACACGTCCTGACCCGTGTCATGCCCACGTCCTGCTATGTCCTGACACGTCATCTAGCCACGTCCCGTGACATCCTGACACATCCTAACCCATGCCATGTCCACGCCCTACCATGTCCTCCGACATCCTAACACGTCCTGACACGTGACATGGCTATGTCGTGACACGTCCTAACTCGTGCCATGCCTACGTCCTACCATGTCCTGCGACGTCCTGACACGTCGTGTGCCCATGTGCTGCGATGTCTTGACATGTGCCATGGCCATGTCTTGAAACATCATGACCTATGCCATGCCCACATTCTGTCATGTCCTGACACGTCCTGAAACATCTTGTGGCCACGTGCTGCAATGTCCTGACACGTCCTGACCCGTGCCATGCCCACGCCCCGCCATGTCCTGCGACGTCCTTAAACGTCCTGACACGTGCCATGGCTATGTAATGACATATCCTGACCCGTTCCATACCCACGTCCTGCCATGTCCTATGACATCTTGACACGTCTTGTGGCCATGTTCTACAACGTCCTAACACATATTGACCCGTGCCATGCCTACGCCCTACCATGTCATGCGATGTCTTGACATATCTTGACACATGCCATGGCCATGTCCTGACATGTCCTAACCCGTGCCATGCCCACGTCATGCTATGCCCGGCGGCGTCCTGACATGTCCTGTGGCCACGTCCTGCGATGTCCTGACACGTCCTGCGACGTCCTAACACGTCCTGACACGTGCCATGGCCATATCCTGACACGTTTTGACCCGTGCCATGACCACATCCTGCCATGTCCTACAACGTCTTCACACGTCCTATAGCCACATGCTGCGACGTCCTAACACGTTATTTCCCATGCCATGCTCACGCCTTGCCATGTCCTGCGATGTCCTGACACGTGCCATGGCCATGTTCTGACACGTACTGACCTGTTCCATGCCCACGTCGTGCCATCTCCTACAATGTCCTGACACGTCTTGTGGCCACGTCCTCACAAGTCCTGACACGTGCCATGTCCACGCCCTACCATATCCTGCAACGTCCTGACACGTCCTAACACATGCCATGTCCATGTCTTGACATTTTCTGGCCCGTTCCATGCCCACGTCCTGCCATGTCCTGCGACGTCCTGACACGTCCTATGGCTATGTGTTGCAATGTCCTAACACGTCCTAACCCATGCCATGCCCACGCCCTGCTATGTCCTGCAACATCCTGACACGTCCTAAAACATGCCATGGCCATGTTCTGACACGTCCTGACCCGTGCCATGCCCACGTCCTGTCATGTCCTATAATGTCCTGACACGTCCTGTGGCCACGTGCTGCGACGTCCTGACACGTCCTGACCCATTCCATGCCCACGCCCTGCCATGTGCAGCAACATACTGACACGTCTTAACACGTGCCATGGCCATGTCCTGACATCTCCTGACCCGTGTCATGCCCACGTTCTGCCATGTCCTGCGATATCTTTACACGTCATGTGGCCACGTGTTGTGACATCCTGACACGTCCTGACATATGCCATGGACACATCATGACATGTCCAGACCCGCGACATGCCCACGTCCCGCCATGTCCTGCGATGTCTTGACACGTCCTGTGGCCACGTGCTACTATGTCCTGACCCATGCCATGCCCATGCCCTGCGATGTCCTGTCACGTCTTGACACGTGCCATTGCCATATCCTAACACGTCCTGGCCCGTGCCATGTCCACGTCTTGCCATGTCCTGCGATGTCCTGACACGTGCTGTGAAGTCCTGACACGTCCTAATACGTCCTAACACTTCCTACCCATGCCATGCCCACGTCCTGCGACGTCCTGACACGTCTTGTGGCCACGTCCTGCGATGTCCTTACACGTCCTAACACATCCTGACCCGTGCCATGCCGACGCCCTGCCATGTCTTGCGATGTCCTGACACGTCCTGACACATGCCATGGCCATGTCCTGACACGTCCTGACCCATACAATGCCCACGTCCTTCCATGTCATAGGACGTCTTGACACGTCCTGACACGTGCCATGGCCATGTCCTGACACGTCCTGACGCAAGCCATGCCCACGTCCTGCCATGTCCTGTGATGTCTTGACACGTCCTGTGGCCACGTGTTGCGATATCTTGACACGTCCTAATACGTCTTGACCTGTGCCATGCTCACGCCCTGCCATATCTTGTGACGTACTGACACGTGCCATGGCCGTGTCCTAACACGTCCTGACCCGTGCCATGCCCACGTCTTGCCATGTCATCACACGTCATGTGACTATGTCTTGTGACATCTTGACACGTCCTGTCCCTTGCCATGGCCACGCCCTACCATGTCATGCGATGTCCTGACATGTCCTAACACGTGTCATGGCCATGTCCTGACACGTCTTGACCCATGCCATGCCCACGTCCTGCCATGTCATGCGACGTCCTAACACGTCCTATGGCCACGTCATGACCCGTACCATGGCCACGCTCTGCCATGTCCTGCGACGTCCTGACACGTGCCATGGCCATGTCTAGACACGTCCTGACCCGTGTCATGCCTACGTCCTGCCATGTCCTGACACGTCCTGTGGCCATGTCCTGCGACATCTTGACACGTCCTGACCCGTGCTATGGCCACGCCTTGCCATGTCTTGCGACGTCCTGACACGTGTCATGGTCATATCCTTACACGTCCTGACCCGTGCCATACCCACGTCCTGACACGTCCTGTGGCCACGTGTTGTGACGTCGTGACACGTGCCATGGCCATGTGTTGACACGTCTTGACCCGTGTCATGCCCACGTCCTATCATGTTCCGCGATGTCCTGACTCGTCATGTGGCCACATGTTGCGACGTCCTGACACGTCCTGACCCGTTCCATGCCCACGCCCTGCCATGTCTTGCGACGTCCTGACACGTCCATACACGTGCCATGGCCATGTGATGCTATTGTTCTTTGAAACAAAAAAACAAATATAATTGAAGTTTTCACAATTTTTTTAACACTTGTTTTTGGACGAATTGAAAGATATAAACAAAATACAAGCCACATAAGAATACGGTTGAAGAGATCGAAAATGACTATTACGGAAAGAAAAATGAAAATACGAGTGCACATTTTCCACATGCTTCAATATTTGCTTGATTCAATTGTATTTTTTGTGAACTTTTTCACGTGATTCTTAGCCATTTTACATACTAGTCTTAGTGTACGTGTTTTGCGCGTATACCTAACTCAATAAAAAAAATATTTAAAATTTATTTTTGAATTATAATATAAACATATAAGTTCTTGAAAATAATAAATATTGGTCGTGTATAACTAATAAAAAATAAAATTGCTCCACAAAAATACTCAATCACCAGTCAAATAATTCAACTTAAAATGCATTCCAAAAAATGACTGAAGTTAAAACCGCAAGTGTGTATTTAGTGTGAAAGTATCATTATTCAAGTGAGATTAGCACTTAAATAATACTAATTATCTAGCTTAGACAAAATTTTATGTATTTATTTGCAAATATATTTTAATTCGATAAGAATTCTTTTTCAAATAGTAAGAAACCGATTAGGTGAAAAATTATTCATGACATGTTCGAAAAAAAGAAAATGATAATAATTCTTTGTAAATCTCAAAAATTCAAGAATCACTTTATACCATAAATAAAGTCTACGGCTGAAATGCTAATTTAAAAGCCATAATTTTTTGTCAAGAAACTCCCTTATGTTCAGCTAAATTTAATACTATCTAGAGAAGTTAAAAGATCTCATAAATTATCTTGTTGAATAACTGATAATTTTGGAGTTTATTATTGATTTTTGTTCAATTTCCAAATAATAGTAATTGTTAATTTAAAAGTGAAATAGTCCCCTGTATATTTTTAAATATTTTTAATATAGTAGATTTTCATAAAATCCGAAGATATACACGTTTTAAAGAAGTCGACCACTTCCATCTTGTCCAAAGCCAAGCGTACTTCCTCTTTAATACTAGTATTCGTACCCGCACGATGTACGAGAAATTATAAAATTTAAAAATAATGAGAAATATTACTTGAAATGGTAATGAAAAGTGATCAAAAATAATTTGTTATTAGTTAATGAAAGTAACAATCTCTACTTCTTAAAACATTATTTGGAACAAAAAAAAATAGTCACAATCTTTAATACTCCGCAATATATGTAAATCATTGTCTCTATTCAATTAACTTGAATTTATAACATAAAATAAAATAAAATAATGAGCTTTACGAACAAAGTATTATCTTAAAACTCCATCTTAATCTGGAATATAAATCTAAGCAAATGCAAACTTAACTCACTTTCCACAACAAATTTCATTAAATTGTTTGCTTTCTCTGGCCAGCAACTTTATCTCACAAATGAATTCATGTTATGATCAAAGATCGAACTTCAAAGATCAAATTTTTGATAAACTTGTATGATGTCTGTCTTCCACAACCAAAGTTGTTGTTTATCGATGTATGACTTTACACTTTCTGAATTGTTAACTCGATGCTCAAAACTTAACAAAAATATTACAACAATGATGAAGATAGAATCTGGCAAAGAAATACGGGCAATGTTACATTCACATATGTAAGATCATGCCTAAACTAACTGAAAGGGTAATGTTTCTTTGCATTTAGAGTCGTGCAAATTATGAATATTAATTCATGTAGTTTAATCATTCCTAATACTTTATGAGTTTTAATGAGAATATTATATTTTTTAAAATAACCCCACCTCCTAAGAATAAACGCTAAACTGATATGAAGAATTGTAGAAAAAAAATATTTAAATCGAGGAAACAAACAAAAACTTAAGAAATTCTTTTTTGTGTTTTAAAGATTTTAAAGAAGGGAAAAGTTTTATGTATTACATTGATAAAAACAAAGTGTATATATATAAGAATATATGCTAAACATATATGAAGAATTTTAGAAAAAAAATCTTCCTTTCACTATATAAATCGAGGAAAAAGGGAAATTTTTTATGTATTACGTTGATAAAAATAAAGTGTGTGTGTGTGTGTGTGTGTGTGTGTGTGTGTGTGTATATATATATATATATAAAATTTCTTTTTATCAGCATTCACACATGGGAAAATGTCAAAAACAGAAGGGAGTACATAACCTGAGATGCATAATTTCAAAATGATGATCAGATGCTTAGCAATTTACTCATCGAACAACGAAAAATCACAAATAATGATTTTGGATGCAATTTTCCCCGACAAATTTTTCAGTGAAAGAAAAAAGGGAACTATACGTTTTTTCTAATCCAATATATGCAAGACGAGAAATTCAGTTAGTTTTTAAAAGGAAGGGTAGTGGAGGAAGTGTAAGTAGTTGGTGATTTTTGTTGTTAGTTTCTATTGCTTGATTTTTGAAAAACAAACGTGTAATTCAATTAGTTTTTAAAAGGAAAGGGAGTGGAGGAAGTGGGAGTAGTTGGTGATTTTTATAAAATGGTAATTCCTATTTATACTTTTTAATAATTTGGAGCAATATCTTAAAATGCCAAGTGTCTTTTTCGGATTTTGCCACTTGGCTTCACGAGGGGCATTTGTCTTCTGCTTTTAATTATAGATACATAGATATAAATAATTAAATAAAATACTTAATTATTTTAAATAAAATGGCTATATATTTTCATAAAACTCCAACTTGAAACTACTCCCAAATTTGAATTGGCAATTTTTTATTTTTTAATTTTGTTTTTTATTTAAAATAATTTTAAAACACTCACTTTGTTGGAGCTTTGTTCTAAAAATCAATACTTAGCGTCTTATTGTTATACCACTTGGCATCATATAGTTATTTATTTCACTTTTTATATATACCACACACACACACATACACACACACACACACACACACACACATATATATACACACACACATACACTCACACATATAGAAACTACTACTCTCCAATTTAAATTGTCAAAATTTTATTTCTTAATTTTTATTTTTTAAAAACTCCAAATTGAAACGACACCCAATTGAATTGGTAATATTTATTTCCTTATTTTTATTTTATATTTTTAAATAAATTAAAACTACAACGTGAAACTAATTTCCAACTTGAATAGATATTATTTTTGTTAGTAAATATTTTGCTTTTTTACTATAGATAATTTAACTTTTTTTGTTTTTTCCGTTTTTTATTTTAAAACAACTTGAAACTGCTCCCCAGTTCAATTGAGTAGTTATTGTTTTATTTATATTTTTGTATTTTTAATAAAGGTGCCTCATTTTACACCACAAGATCAAAAGTCTTCTCTCTTTTCTTAAATTCCGTGCCCAGTCAAATGGGTTCACATAAATTGAAACGGAGGGAGTAGTTTATTTTGTCTTAATAATGCCTTTTTAAATTATTAATATTTTTATTTTTTATTGTAGCTAATTTAATTTTTCTTATTTTTTAATTTTAAAATAACTTTAAAAGTTCAACGTGAAACTACTCCTCAGTTTGTATGAGTATTTATTTTTTTGTATTTTTGTTTTTTTAATATAGCTAATTATAATATAACTATATTTATTAATTCAAATAGAGTAATCAATTAATTCGAAATTTAAGAAATTCTTTTTAGTTAAAAAGTTAGTTTATTTTATCTTAATATTGCCACTTGGTTTTTGTGGTTATGCCACTTGTTTTAATAATATGTTTTTGCCTCTCCTTTTATTATATATAATAAATATATAATAAATAATTAAATAAAATATTTAATTATTTTAAATAAAATTTACTCTATAAAGATCAAAAATTTAAAATTATTGTTCAATTTTATTATTGCGTAAATAGAACAACCACCTCGTAAAAACGTGCTTTTTATTTTGCATGTGGTTAGAACACCACTATTTATAAATTTTTACTTTTTCTTCCTATTCTATGACAGTTACTTAAAAGAAGTTATTTAATTATTTTAATTTTAATTCTAATAAATATACCTAATAACTAATTATAACCCTAATAACTACTTCTTGTCCTAAAACTAACACATGTCATTTTCTTATGCTGCCATTTGTCATAATTCTATACCAAACTTAAATAATTAAATAAAATATTTAATTATTTTAAATAAAATGTGCTCTATAAAGATCAAAAATTTAAAATTATTGTTCAATTTTATTATTGCGTAAATAGAATAACCACCTCGTAAAAATGTGCTTTTTATTTTGCATGTGGTTAGGACACCACTACTTATAAATTTTTACTTTTTCTTCCTATTCTATGAGAGTTACTTAAAAGAAGTTATTTAATTATTTTAATTTTAATTCTAATAAAATATACCTAATAACTAATTATAACTCCTAATAACTACTTCTTGTCCTAAAACTAACATATGTCATTTTCTTATGCTGCCATTTGTCACAATTCTATACCAAACTTTCTTCCTTTTAATAATATATAGATAGATAGAATATAGATATAGATATAGATTCTTTCTCTCTCCTTTATTTATTTTATTTATTATTTACATATGACTTAAGTATAATTTATATAAGGTAAAATCTCTAAAATATTAATGATTTTAAATTTTTAAATTTCAGAATATTTAATACAATTCAAATAAGGAAAAATTTATTATACAAACTAAATGTTAGGGAATTAATTAAAGATTATTTTTAAATATTAGAAAAATAATTAAATGACTATTTTATTCAATGCGATTTTTATTTTTAAAGGGTAAAAAAGGCGAACAATATTTCGCTAAGGGCCTTCGTGCTTTTAATATAGTATATATAGATTCTTATAGATGAGAAAGAAAAAAAAGGAAAGATATATAAGGGGATTATCAAGTGAAAAATGGAACTCAACCTAATGGAGTTCGGTAAACAAATCAAATGAACTAATACCATACTCTGGTCATTTTACAGGCGGACTGGTCGCATGTATAATTTTAGATTCAATCAAAATCTACTTTATATATAAAGTGTCATTGCTAATTTATCACTATTTTATAAAAATATATTAAATTTTGTCAAACTTTACAAGTAACAGTGACCCCTTTTGTTATAGTATAGGCTGTCATTTGATACTAGTTTATTAAAAAGAAGGGAAAACAATGTTAATCCTCCATACGTTCAAATTAGTTGTTATGTTTTACTTTTCGAGAGTCTATTTAACTAGGTTTCGAAGCTAAATTATATTAGATCAACTATATAAAAAGTATTACAAATAGCAATTATTCTCATGTCAATATGATAAAAATATATGTTTCAAGATATTGGCAAAGTTCATATAATATGACTCTTGGGAAGCCAAATGTGACAACTGACTTGGGACGGAGGGGGTGATTTCTTTTCTGAAACAGACAAACTAAGCGTGTATTTAGTAATAATGCCAATTATTTTCTGAAAGTATCTTCAGAAAATAAGTTATTACTATATTTTTCAAAAAAAAAGTCATTTTCTCGAATTCAAACGTGAAAAACATTTTATTTATTAGAAGACAAAATGTCTTTTTCGCTAATATTTTTCTCCAATGATCCATTTGAAATATTTTTTAAAGAGTGTTGGATAGTAAATAGAATTTAGTGAAAATAATTTTCGAAAAAACATTTTGACCCTACATAATTTCACCATTTTCTTTTTCAAAATGAATGGGACCCCAATTCCCACTATATATATATATATATATATATATATATATATATATATATATATATATAGTTGGGAATGGGAATGGTGATGTGGCATCTTTCATTGTGTAGGAATTCTATTTATCTTTTTTCTCCTTTTTTGACTTTTTTTTTCCTCAGTGGATAAGAAGATGCAAGAGGCGAGGCTTCGGTGGTTCGGGCATGTGCGGAGGAGAAACCCCGATGCCCCGATGAGGAGTTGTGAGCGGCTAGCGGTGGTCGGTGTGAGGCGAGGCGGAGGGAGGCCTAAGAGATACTGGGGAGAGGTAATTAGACATGACATGGCCAGGATGCGGATTTCCGAGGACATGACCCTTGATAGGAAAGCCTGGAGGTCTAGTATCAGGGTTGTAGGATAGGGGCTTCTAGATATTCCGTACTCCTTTCCCAGAGTGGGTGAGGCGTGGTAGGGCCGCCCATAAAGGATTAGTTTGTGTTCTCTTATGGCAATCATTTCTGGTAGTTACTATTTTTATATCATTACATGCCTGCTTATTTATGGTACATATGTCTCCTATGTGTAGATAATTTTTATGCGATGTATGCTGGAGTAATTAATGCGGTTTTTGTTTTTGTTTTGCTTGCCTTTCTCTGCACCGAGGGTCGATTGGAAACAGCCTCTCTATCCTCTCGGGTAAAGGTAAGGCCTGTCTACATATTACCCTCCCCAAATCCCACCTTGTGAGAATATACTGTATTGTTATTGTTTTAAAAAGTTCACACTCCATAACTTACATCTCTTTACGGAGGGTTATAACTGAAGAAGTAAAAGTACAATCATCGTGGGAATGGGAATGGGAATAAGAAAGGTATAATTACAAATCATAAATTAAGAAAAAAGGAATGTAACAGTTGTAATAGATGGAACGTTACCATCATGGAAATAATGATAATAATTAAAAGTTGAAACTAATCCCTCTCTCCATCCCATTTGCCAGTAGGGGACTTTCTTCATAAATAGCACAAAGAACATACCTAACGGAGAATCTTCTCATGCCTTACGTATTACAAACAACAAAAAATTAGGCACATTTCCAATTTCACCTCCCTATATTAGTAGACGGTGTTTATTGATCACGCCCAACTATACATTCTAAAAAGGATAATGCGATCATAGCAAATATACTCAAATATTACACACGGGGTCGAATCCTCAGAGAGTTAACCAACCAACTACAATTTTCAAAACTCAACAATCCTCCGAATCAGCTTCCCAAATATTCAAATAACTCTTTGATTGTTTCCTAATAACTACTTTTGCAAAGAACTAATTAACTGAAATAATAACTGAATGTGTTGTAAACAAGAATGAGAAAGACTAAAGTGATAATTTCCCTTATTGATGGAATCCCTTTTGTTTATGCTCATACAAATTTATCAATATCTCTCTATCAATCATGAACAATATTTATACCATAAATCTCTCACGAGTAATTACAATAATTTACTATTGCACTCTTCTGAGCTACCCTGGCTTGCTTTAATTATCACAATTCACTTTAGATTACACCCAAGGTTTCGTTATTCCTAATCTCACCTTTAAACCAGCAATTATAGATTCCTCTAATAATCATGGTATGGTGTTGTTCAACAATAACCTAAATATGCATTTTTTTCCAAGTTATGCACACTAAATAGGCACAGCTAATTGAGGATCTTATCAATTAACTACAACAAGAACGAAGTTGAACAAATAAAGATTAACTAACAATTTGTATTCACATAAGCCAGAAGTTCATCAACCAATAGGTTCCATCACAACCTTAGATAAGAAATTAGCTTCTCATAACTATGAAAGCAAAAGATAGAATAGATTTCATAATCAAAATTCAAAATAAAAGTAAGAGACATGTTTAGAGAATTTTTCACACTAGTTTCCTTGCAAAAGTAGTCAATAATACAAAACTTGCCTTCTTTGGGCGAATCCTAAGATTTTATATAGGGTTTAGGTCTTAAAATTTTCGTTTTTACACTTTGGTCCTTCACTTTTACACCTTCTACCGCGGTTTCACCGCGGTCGTGGTGGAGCCGCGGCCAACACACCCTTCTGAATCTCGAAAACTTTAGCAGACTTCATCCACCGCGATTCTGTCGCGATCGCGGTAGAACCGCGGTCAAACAGTGTTTCTGAATCTTCAGGGCTGTTCAAGCGTGGTTTCCATGATTTTTGCACAAATGGCCTTTTTTATCTCCTTTTGACTCCAAAATTTCTCTTTTAGCCTTGTTCAACTACTGTGTACCTATAACACATGAAAAATACTTATAAGAGCATTTTGTCATCATATATATTATCAAAATAATATTAAAGTGTGATTATTTAGGGTATAAATATAGTAAAATTTACCTATTATCAACACCCCACACTTAAACCTTTGCTCGTCCTCGAGCAACTTTAATCACACTTCTAGGCCTACATTATCAATGTCTCCCACAAAATACATCACACAAGTTACCATTCATGATTAACCTAAGTAATGCACAATCCTTACTCAACTGTAAACTTCAATGCCAAACACATTATTGCTTACTCTAATTATTATTACAGACTTGCAAACTTACCATTTTCTTCCTGGGTTACATGCCCCCACAACACACAAATTGAGAGAAGTTTCCATACATATGCAATTTATAACATGAAACTTATATATGGAAAAAGTTCACTCACTCTCAGCAAAGAGCATTTATATGTACACAGACATACCATAAGCTTGCCCCTGGTGTAATACTCCAATAATTGAGCCATTTAGTCAAAGATCACGAGGTCTTTAAGGGTTGTAACGTAGGCTATGGGACGGGTAGGATACTTTTGGTTATAGTGGCTAACCTCCCTAAGCACTTCTTTTACACAAACTTCCCTTTAAGATTTTCATTATGCTCACCCTAACCATTCTTCCACCTTTTATTCACTTGTAATCTCGCTTTTCTTTTGGTGAAACTGGCTTCCTTATTTATATATATACATCTCTTTTTTTTTCTTTTTTTTAAGCATTTACTTTACAACTGCCAGTTCACCAACTCTACCATTCATTCTTGATTTCCCTTTTTTCAATTTTCCTCACCCCACAGTTTTACGTTTGCATGTTCATTATAACTCGAGTGCTTCTATGAGGTAAGGTACAAAAATGTACAACGTATATTTTGTGAACATTATAGGGTTATCAAATAACAAGCTTAAGGCTCAAAGAGGTTAACTAAGATATTATGTACAAGTGGATTCACAGTTTTTGTTTATGGGTTTTGCACAAAGAAATGCCTCTATCATCTCTATAACTAAATAACTTCTATTTCACTTTGCACACATACAGGGCAAGTTTTAGGTATCATGTGTAAGCATATAATGCAGGTAAAAATCTCACACACACTTAGCATGCAACTCAGTCTGAATTAGGTTCATCTACAAAGTCATACAAATGTTCAAGCAAGCTACATTGTGCAAGGTAAGGCATATAATAGAATCTACAGTCAAGATTAGATAATACACTCTCAAGTTCATTTTAATTTTTCAAGTGTGCATACTTGGAGCTACATATTAACCTTCACCCATTTAAACATAAAAAATAAAAATCTACCTAATCCAGTTCAATAAAAACCCTTGGAAAAGAACCGTGGCCAAAAGAAAAACCAAGGGGGAGATAATACACTACCTAAGAAAAATAAAAGAAATAAACAAAAATTCCTACATGGACTACTACCCTCAAGAGTACTGTCCAAGTAGTCCGTCATCAGGAAGAGCCCTCTACTATTATTTTTGGGCTTTTTTTTACTCCGACTTTGACCCTTAAGAAACCCATCGACAAGTATCCATCACCGGGCCAAGCCAGCTAATATAATATACAACTAAATTATACAATGTACAACATACACTACAGAGTAAGTCTCTTACCCCACACTTAAAATCATGGCATGTCCTCATGTTATATAAAACAAATTAAAGCATAGACGAGTTAGAAGTCTTTCCTGAGACTCAATCTGAGTTGGAGACTGTGGCGGGGTCGATGTTGCATGCTCGACCCAATGCTCTGAACCATGCCATGAAGTAGTTCTCAGACCTGGACTATCATTGTGACATCGCATCCATGCGAGTGTGCAAGCCGTCCACAGAAGTGCGTAGATCCACAACTTCTTCCTCCGAAGACCTAAACATAGGTCTGGTGGACTGGGAACGCGATAGGCTAGCTCCAGAATGAGCGTACCTAGATGGACCTGCAGAGTCAGTAAACCTCCTAGACTGGACAACCGGGACTGGATCATCATCATCATCATCATCAATATCAATTGGGTTGTTTCCTCGGCCAACCCGAATACCTGAAGCTTTAAATGGAGCTTTTTGTGGCAGATCGCCATCAGTAGGTAATGTGGGTGTATGGTGAGTGAGGCAAAGCGTAGTGACCAATGAAGGGAAATAGAATCCCTTGGACTTAAGGGGTCCCATCAGCATCATTTCATCATTAATAAGTCGGGCATCGTCAAACTCTCTCTGGGTGACGAAATACCAAGTCAACACCACCCTATTAAAATTCACATCAGTAGTGCTACTTGAGGGGAGGAAACAGTTACACCACAGAGAACCAACATTTGGCTAGATGCATAAAAGAGGTGGAATTAAGTGTGATTTGGTCCTTAATCCAAAGAGGACGACCACCTACACATAAGGCCTCAATCATGATGTCCCAAGTGACACCAGGCCTGTCGTGGTAATAATCCATGTCACTGCTATAAGCAGGCAATCTCAAGGTCTGCATGATACTAGGCACCGTGGCATATACTCGCTTACCTCGAACAAATACCTCTCTAGCAATATTGTAGGTTGCGTTGGCATAGAACTCCCGCACTAGCATTTTGTTGACAAAGGCAGGTTCCTGGAATAAGAAATCCATTTCTCTGCGTTGTATCTCCTCATATATGTCAGTCTTCTATGCCCGAAGGGCCATCTTGTCTATCGGGATTTCCTGCAGAAAGGCCTTGGTGGCCTTGGCATGGAAGTCGTTCTCCGCCTCTTCACACTCAAAGTGAGACTCATCATAGGTAGGTCACCTAGATGAACTCGCACATAAGTCCTTCACATAAGAAGCACAACAAAGATTATCATTACATTAGTGAGTCGAATGGTTACTCAGACTTCACCATCCGCTGACTACAAACTTACTCCTTTAATGCCATCATACCATGACTCCTACTTTGCCCATTTATTTTTAACCATTCCACCAATTCTAGCCTAATCCACCCCACACTTACCCTTTTCAATATGGGATATATTTACATAGCCACTATATACACTTCAGGCATCATGACAACATCACCCGACACATTTATACACAATCTCCAAATTTACAACAACAACCCAACCAAACCTAGGCATAATATACCCTAAAATTATACAACACAATACAATACCAAATTTTTGGCCAATCCATGGCCCAAGACCAAAGTAGTCCACAACAAAATATTTTAGGCCTCCAAACCACCAAAACAACTTCACAATTATATGATAATGGAGACCCAACCAATTCAAGTTCCAATAATCTCAAAAATCACATATAGAACAACAATGGCTATATAATAATAGGCCATAATTTCTTGTTTTACACTAAGCCTAGATAGGGTTTAAGCAAAACTAAAATCTAACTATATTACACTACTTAAACTAAAAGAAAATTAATGAGAGAAGAAAGAGAAAAAGAAAAAAACTTACTAGAATTGGAGAGTGGAGGAAGATGTTGGTGAAGTTGTTAATGGAGGATGGGGGATGGAGGGGAAAGTAAAATAGGAGGAAGAAGAAGGGAGGAGAGGGAGTGTTGTATTTTAGAGAGAAGATAGAGAAAAGAGGTGTTGGAGGGGAGGGATGTTATATTTAGGGAGTGAGGGAGGGTGTGTTTTAGGGTAAAAATATAAAGGGGGGAAATTAAAAAAATATTTTTCTACCGACAGACCTAGGCCCGTCGCGGTCAACCACGATTTCACCACGGTCGCGGTAGAACCACGAGCGATGGGGTTCAGAGAGTGCAATCCATCGCGGTTTGACCGCGATCGTGGTGCAATCGCAGTGGGTGATATTCAGAGAGGGCATTCCACCGCGGTTTCACTGCGGTCGCGGTGGAACCGTGGTAGAAGCAGTTCTTTGATTCTAATGCCTAGTAGTCATTTTTTTTTGTATAGTCTAACTATAATGTTTACAATTACAATAATTTCGTGGGTTGCCTCCCACGTAGCACCTGATTTAACGTCACGGCACGACTCAACTTAGCGTAATTAAGGCTCGCTCAACCTTTGTGGCTCATTCAAATGCAGCTCAGACTTCACTTGGCTTCATCCATGCCCACGTACAATTTTAACCGCTGTCCATTGACTCTGAAAGTGCGAGAGCCATCTTCAGTACCTATTTCCATAGCTCCAGATGGTAACACTTCAACTACCCAGAATGGGCCAGACCATCTTGAATTAAATTTGCCCGAGAATAATCGTAATCTTGAGTTGTAGAGTAATACCTTGTCCCCGGATTAAAGTTATGCTCTATGATGTTTTGATCATGCAACCGCTTCATCCTCTCTTTATATAACCTCGTGCTCTCAAAATCCAGATATCAGAACTCTTCTAACTCATGTAATTCAGTGACTCTTGTTTTGCCCGCTTCTTCCCAATTGAGATTTAGTTATTTAAATGACCACCATGCTTTATGCTCCAATTCAACGGGTAGGTGACAAGCTTTCCCAAACACCAATTTGTATGGTGACATGCCAATCGGTGTCTTAAAAGCAGTCCTATAGGCCCATAGTGCATCATCGAGCTTCCTTTCACCCGGTGCATTGAAATTCATTACACCCTTTCACCCACAAGTGTGCATCTTTAAACAACGTTGGCCAGAAAAATTTGGCCTCAAGTACCTTAGCCGCTGTTCGAACTCCTCCAAAATGGCCACCATATGCCAAAGCATGACAAGCCTGCAAGACAGAAGATTGTTTGATCTCGGGGATGCATCTCCAGATCATGTTATCAAGGCAAATTCTAAACATGTAGGGCTCATCCCAATAGTACAATTAGCTTTCACGAAAGAATCTTTTCCTCTAGACTGATGACAGGTCGTGAGGAACAATACCACTTGCCAGGTAATTTCCATAGTCTGCATACCATGGTGCTTCAAGAAGAGTGGTAGCGAGCAACTGCTCGTCTCGAAAGGTTTCCAGAATTTCTTCACTTTCTTTAACATTTTTGACTCCTTCAAGTCATGAGAAATGATCAACGACTTGATTTTCAGTGCCCTTGCGGTCACGAATTTCAAGATCGAACTCTTGCAGTAGCAGCACCCAACGAATTAGGTGCGACTTAGAGTCCTTATTTTCAATTAAATATATAAGTGCTACATGGTCAGTGTATACAATTACCTTGGATCCTATGAGATAGGACCTGAACTTGTCAAAGCCAAACACTACCACCAACATCTCCTTTTTCGTCACAGTCTAATTTAGCTAGGCTCCACTTAGTGTTCTACTAGCATAGTAGATTGGATGCATCAATTTGTCCTTCTGCTGGCCCAGCCTTCCCCTATTGCATAGTCACTAGCATTGCACATGAGCTCGAATGGTTGCTCCTAGTTGGGGGCAATAATGATTGGTGCAGTGACCAGCCTTTTTTTCAATTCCTCAAATGCAGTCCTGCAATCATCAGAAAAAATAAAAGGGTGATCTTTTTCTAGTAATTTACAGGGGGGATTGGAATTTTGGAGAAGTCTTTAATGAACCTCCAGTAAAAATCGGCATGTCCAAGAAAGCTTCTAATGGCTTTGACAGAAGTTGGTGGAGGAAACTTTGCAGTGACATCAACTTTTGCTCGATCAACCTCAATTCCTTGCTAGACACCCGATGCCCCAAGACTATTCCTTCTTGTACCATGAAATGGCACTTTTCCCAATTTAGAACCAAGTTAGTCTCAATGCACTGTTTTAGCACACACGTCAGATTGATAAGGCATTCATCAAACGAATTCCCTACCACTGAGAAGTCATCCATGAACACCTCCATAATATCTTTCACCATGTCAGTAAATATGGCCATCATGCACCTTTGGAATGTGGCAGGTGCATTGCATAGGCCAAATGGCATCCTCCTGAAGGGAAAAATGCCATATGGGCATGTGAAGAAGGTCTTTCTCTATCCTCAAGGGCAATAGAGATATGATTGTACCCTGAATACCCATCCAAAAAGCAAAAGTGTAGCCTACTTGCCAACCTGTCGAGCATCTGGTTAATGAAAGGAAGTGGGAAGTGGTTCTTTCAGGTGGCTAGATTCAGTTTCCGGTAGTCCATGCAGATTCTCCAGCCGGTGACGGTTCTTGTTGAAATTAACTCATTGTTTTCATTCTTCACAACCGTCATGCCACCCTTCTTTGGTACACATTGAACTGGGCTAACCTATCTACTATCAGAGA
Organism: Nicotiana noctiflora; assembly: GCA_032618575.1. Classification (NCBI taxonomy): domain Eukaryota; kingdom Viridiplantae; phylum Streptophyta; class Magnoliopsida; order Solanales; family Solanaceae; genus Nicotiana; species Nicotiana noctiflora. The sequence goes on along the minus strand of JASVEL010002678.1, from coordinate 105,827 downwards.
TTGGGAAAATAAATCCCGTATCTAACCATTTTATCACTTCCTTCTTTACCACTTCCGTCATGTTTGGGTTCAGCCTTCTCCGGTGTTCCCTGGAAGGTTTGTGTCCCTCTTTCAGGAGAATCTTATGTATGTAATAGGCGGGGATGATCCCCTTTATGTCTGCCATGGTCCCACTGATGGTAGTTTTGCATTCCTTGAGTACCCGTATAAGCTGTTGAGCCTGCACATCTAGCAAACCAGATGAGATAATAACAGGTAAAGTGGAGTTAGGGCCCAAAAATTCATACCTGAGATGAGCTGGTAATGGCTTGAGTTCTAGTTTGGGTGGTTCTTCAATGGATGGTTTTGCTGGAGGGGTCTCTCTATTTTCTAGGTGTAGAGGTTCAAACTCCAAATTTCTATCCCAAACCCCTTACCTTCCAATGCTAACACCCATTCCGCCAGACTTTCACCATTTACCTCCTCTAAGTTCATTAGGCATGCCTGTAGTGGATCTTCAGCTATCAATGCTACATCGTCTATCTCCACTATCACATCTACTGCATCGATAAGGGAGCAATTTGCGAACTCACTCGGGCGCCTCAAAGATTTCTGTACATTGAATATGATCTCTTCATCGTTTATTCTCATCTTGAGCCCCATAATCTCACAATTGATCAATGCTCTCCCCTTGGATAATAATGGTCTTCCTAAGATTATAGGAATCTCCTCATCCATCTTGCAGTTAAGAATCACCAAGTCTGCGGGAAACACAAACTTCCCCGCTTGAATGAGCACATTATCTAATATTCCGAATGGCCGTTTTACAGTCCTGTGAGCTAGCTTTAGTAACATTGAAGTAGGCCTAGCTCTCCCAATGCTCAGCCTCTTATAGATCACCATGGGCATAATATTTATACCCAAATCACATAATGTCTTAGTAAAGGCAAAGTTTCCTATAGTGCACGGAATAGTAAAGCTACCTTGGTCATATAACTTTTCAGCTATGGGTCTAGATACCACTGTACTACATGTCTGATTAAGAGTAACTGTGGCCAAGTCTTGAAAATCAAACTTTCGCGACATCAAGTCTTTCATCATTTTAGCATACCCAGGCATCTCTTTCAAAGATTCAATTAAGGGAATGTTTACCTGGATTTGCTTGAGCATTTCAAAGAACTTCTTGTATTGTTCCTCCTTCTGGTGCCTGGCCAACCTTTGAGGGAATGGGGCTGGAGGCCTCTTCTTCCCAATCACTTGGGATTTTTCCTTCTCTACTATTTGTTCCACAACCAGATGTTCTACCTGCTCAGCTGCTTTCTCAGTTTCCTGCTGCACATTATTAATTTTAGTTGCTGGCTGGACTGTAACTTCTGTCAATCCTGTAGATTCATCCAGTTCAATGGGTACTGGAATGAGTGTCTTAGCCTGCAAATTGCCTCTAGTTCTTTCTTGTTTAGCATCCAGATCTCTACAATTTCTCAGACTCACTACCATTAGCTGCTTAGGGATGATCTTTTAGGTTGGTTTGAGTGTTTGCAGGTAATGTCCCTTGAGGACGATTGTTCAGTGTCATCGCAATCTGGCCCACTTGCACATCGATATTTTTAATAGATGCATCGTGTGCATCTACTCTTTCATTAAATGTGGCATTGGACCCAATAAACTGATGCATCATAGCTTCTAGCCTTGCAAACCCATCTTCATGTCTACCCTCATGTTGTTGTGGAGGTGGATGATACCCTTGATACTTATTGTTGAAAGCCTGAGGTCTAGGATATGGAGCTATATAGTTGGGTGTCCTCATACCTCCTGCATTGTATTGTGGCTGAGGGGACCTGTATTGCTGTGGAGCCTGCTGACCCCAATTCTGATTTTCCTGTCGCTGGCCTCCATAATTAGCCACATAATTCATGTCTTCATACTGATGGTGATGTTCTTGATCTGCAGCCCATGGGTTACCTATGGGTTGGCTAATGCAAGATGTGCATAAGCCCTCATTGGTAGTATCTACAATATGTACCTGCTGCTTAACTCCAGATTCTTCCACCTTTTTGGTCAGGATGCTCATCTGTGTCAAAAGAGCAGCCATGTTTTCCGCCATAGTGTTGGAAGAGTCCAGAGGCACAGAGTGTACCACTGGAGTGATAGGAGCATTTCTGGTTGTCCATCCCTGGAGTTCTAAGCCATCTTGTCAAGCAAATTCTGGCCTTCTCTCCAGATCTTGCTCAGAAAAGCCCCACTGCTGAGGCATCTACTATATTCTTCATGCTATCCGAGAGCCCCATATAGAACCTTTGACCCAACATCTGTTCTGGAACCCTATGGTGAGGACAGATGACTAGTATACCCTTAAATCTGCGCCAAATCTCATGTAATGTCTCCATAGGTTTTTGTTTGAAGCTTACAATCTCATCAATTTGTTGAGCTGTTTTGTTAGGTGAATGGAACTTGTTGTGGAATTGTTTGACTAACTCATCCCATGTTGCTATATAGTTGATAGGGAGTGAGTTGAGCCATACCCGTGCAGCCTCTGTAATTGAGAATGGAAACAACAATAGCCTGATTGCTTCCGGTGTCACATTGGGTTGTCTCTGCGTCTTGCATATAGAGAGGAAATTCTTCAGATGATGATGCGTGTCTTCAACCTGTGTCCCAAAAAATAGTCCCTTATTTTGCAACAAGTATAACATATTATTTGTGATCTGGATGCGGGCACAATAATGGCAGTAGCCAAGTTGTCAGCAGTTGGTTGTGCCCAATCAAAAAGTACACCCTCAGGCGCCTCTTCCCTAACATTCAACCCAGCTTGCTCGTTAGGATCATTTACGTCTCCCATGTCAATGTCTAGTTTCAATGTGTACTAAGCTTGTTTATGTTGTTTGTTTGCCCGGTTTAGACCCGGAATGTTTGCTCTGGGTCTGAGAGTCCTTCAAGTAGTTCTCCAGTCCTTGTAGATTTTCTAGGCATGCACTTGAGCAACCAATTCAACAATCGTCAAAATTTTCAATCTAAAGTGTATAGAGAGAAATCTGACTACAATAAGAATCTTGTAATTATGACAATGGCAATTGATAATTTCGTTAACTCCCCGGCAACGACGCCAAAATTTGATCACGCCCAACTATGCCTTTTAAAAAGGACAATGCGGTCGTAGCAAATATACCTAAGTATTACACACGGGGTCGAATCCTCAGAAAGTTAACCTACCAAACCCAAAAATCTTCCGAATCAGCTTCCCAAATATTCAAATATCTCTTTGATTGTTTCCTAATAACTACTTTTGCAAAGAACTAATTGATTGAAAGAATAACTGAATGTGTTGTAAACAAGAATGAGAAAGACTAAGGTGATGATTTCCCCTATTGATGGAATCCCTTCTGTTTATGCTCATACAAATTTATCAATATCTCTCTATCAATCATGGATAATATTTCTACCGTAAATCTCTCCCGAGTAATTACAATAATTTACTATTGTACTCTTCCAAGCTATCCTAGCTTGCTTTAATTATCACAGTTCACTTTAGATTATACCCAAGGTTTCGTTATTCCTAATCCCACCTTTAATCCCGCAATTATAGATTTTTCTAATAATCTAGGTATGGTGTTGTTCAACAATAACATAAATATGCATTCTTTTTCAAGTTATGCATACTAAATAGGCACAGCTAATTGAGGATCCTATTAATTAACTACAACAAGAACTAAGTTGAACAAATAGAGATTAACTAACAATTTGTATTCACATAAGCTAGAAGTTCATCAACCAATAGGTTCCATCACAACCTTAGATAAGAAATTAGCTACTCATAACTATGAAAGCAAAATATAGAATAGATTTCATAATCAAAATTCAAAATAAAAGTAAGAGACATGTTTAGAGAATTCTCTCACACTAGTTTCCTTGCAAAAGTAGTCAATAATACAAAACTTGCCTCCTTTGGGCGAATCTTAAGGTTTTATATAGGGTTTAGGTCTTGAAAATCTCGTTTTTACACTTTGGTCCTTCACTTTTACACCTTCTGCCGCGGTTTCACCGCGGTCGCGATGGAACCGCGGCCAACACACCCTTCTGAATCTCGAAACACGTGGCAGAATCGCGCTCAAATAGTGTTTCTGAATCTTCAGGGCTGTTCAAGCGTGGTTTTCATGATTTTTGCACAAATGACTTTTTTCATCTCCTTTTGACTCCAAAATTGCTCTTTTAGCCTTTTTCAACTACTGTGTACCTATTACACATGAAAAACACTGATAAGAGCATTTTGTCATCATATATATTATCAAAACAACGTTAAAGTGTGATTATTTAGGGTATAAATATAGTAAAATTCACCTATTATCACTTACTCATGAAATCATATGTATGTTTTTGTTAAATTTTTTCATTGTATTTTTATACTCTTTTGTTTTTTCTTCAATTTTTATTTGGTTCTATCTTTCATTTTTTAAACTAATTTTATATCATATGTTTAACATAATGTGAAAATATATATATATATATATATATATATATATATATATATATATATATATATATATATATATATATATATATATATATATATATATATATATGTGTGTGTGTGTGTGTGTGTGTGTATTGCAACTTGATTTATGCTTTTCTAAATACTATTTAATATGTGAGTAAACGGCTTCAAATATGAATTTCTTTATTATCTCAGATACAATTTGACTTCTTACTTTTAATTGTTTCAGATACAATTTGAATTTCTATATATATATATAGAGAGAGAGAGTAAGAGAGAAAATTAAAAGTTTAATTGAATTTTTGTCTGCAATGGAGAACTTCTTGGTTGTTGAGAACCTCTTAGTTGTTGATAGGGATTAATGATGATAAAACCAAAAAAAAAATAGAATAATTAATTGCGTTATGGCGGGGAATATACAAAGGATGAAAGTGATCAAAATGTAGTACTTTCACTATCATTCATTAATTATATGCTCTTGAGAATAAGTTTTGTTGAAACTCACTTTTGTTATTACATAAAAGTTAGTATCACTCCTAAAGATAAAATACAAGAATAGGAATTATATTTTAATGGTCAATGTTAAGGATGACTTTAAAAGTTTCACTACCTGAGTTATCTCAGGACCATGAGTTTATAAACTATTTTTTAAAATCTGTTTTAGGCTATTTCTTTGATTAGTAAAGACCGATTTCTTGTAATAGATTTAAGGTGTGTTTGGTATAACGGAAAACATTTCCAAGAAAATATTTTCTTGGAAAACAAGTAGTAGGGTGTGTTTGATATAATGGAAAATGTTTTCTTGGAAAACAAGTAGTAATCTTATTCATTTTTCGGTGTTTGGTATGCAAATTAAGAAAAATGACATTCATAAATACTTTAGATACAATAAACATGAAGTATAAATTTTCAAACCAACAACCTTCCGGACCCACAAATTTCATAAACTTTTGAACCGCTAAACTTTAAAAATCGCGGAATTTCGAACCCATAAACTTTATAATTTCTAAACCCGTAACCTTCCAAACACATAAACCTCCGAACTCATAATTTTGGAACTTGTAAAATTTTGAGCCTTTAAATCGATAAATAATAAAATTAAAACTGAAAAATATATTTAAATTTTTTTTCGGGGGAGAGGGGAATAATTTTATGAATGTCATTTTTCTTAATTTGCATTCGAGCTCAAAATTTATCGCACGCGCTGTGGGAAGTGAGCTCGAATTCAAAGACTGCCGTGCGATAATTTTTTTGTGCGGGGTTTGGGGGTGGCTGGAGGGTTAATATGGTGGGTGGTAGCGGAAAAACTATAATTAAAAAAAAAGAAAAAAAGAAACTCTTTTTTGAGAGAGAGTTTTTGTGGGTTGGTGAGGTTGGGGAAGGTTGAGAAGTATCTTTGGAAAATGTTTTTCCTTTTTTTGATAAGGAAAATATTTTCCTCCAATTGGAGGAAAATAAATTTATAAGAAAATATTTTCCAAAACATTTAAGCCAACCAAACATGGAAATTGGAAAATATTTTTCAAAAAATGTTTTCAAACGTACCAAACACACCCTTACTAGTTTAGTTATAAGGTTAAATTTCCCTATATTAACTCTGTATAGTAGGTGAGCTATCAGTGAGCTTTCCTCGTTCACCTAACGAAACAGCAAATTCATGGAGTCTCACTCTCTAACAATTCGCGCCAAATTCCCAAACCATTTCCACATTTCATCGTCTCTTCCTCGCTTGGCCATTATCAATATACCAAACTCTAAATTTCTCTTCATATCGTGTTCTTCTCCGATGCCTCTTCTTAAATCTTCACGGCGACTTGAAATCAACCGGAGAAGGACCTCTGTTTCACGGCAGTCTTTGAATTCGAGCTCAAAATTTATCGCACGCGCTGTGGGAAGTGATTCTGACCGCCAATCAAATGTGACCAGAGAGCTAATCATTTTGAACTCTGTTTTAACTCTAGTGCTTGGGGTTGCGAATCGTGTACTTTACAAACTTGCCCTTGCTCCTATGAAAGAATACCCATTTTTTCTAGCTCAGGTTACCACTCTTGGGTGAGTTTTATAATTTATTCTTACAATTATAGTGTGATCACGTATATACCTCATAAACCTGTGCTATATGATTTGGTTACCTTCAAAACTAGAGTTCTTTCTAGAACTAGGGAATTTGGTTAAGCTTATAAGTTGGTCAATGTTTGACTCAAAATATATTACAATCCTTTTTAATAAAGCAATCAAAGAAAATGATGGGATAAATCTTAGGCAAGCATAATAAACACTACAAAAAAAGGTATAAGATGAACACAAGGAATAACGTTTCCTGATCCTGTGAGGATCGGTAATTGAGCGTTGGATATACTAATAGTGTTTCCTAGTAGAGTACTACAATCAATGTTCTCTCTTAGAGAGAGTAAAAATAAGAAGCCCCTTTTACAAGGTTGTTCCCCTACTATATATAAGAGATAGACCCCTTCTAGACCCTAAAAAGCGTATTACGGGGAATATTCGGAGGAATATTCCTAACGACCTCTATTGAATCTACGTTGAGCTACGAGGATCTCTCCATTTGTCGTGTTCGTCAATGGTCGTGGTCGTCCAAATTTGGATCCATACAATTAGTCCCTCCGCTTGTCAAGGTAGCAACTCGACGTGTCCTTGATAAGTGGATACCTTTTACCCTTCGTGGAGAAATTTGGTTTCATGGAGCGTTACGACCTGGCCAATAGTGGGGGCTCAACATGCTTAACAAGACATTGGTGTTGTGTCTTATCGGGAAATGACGTCATCTACCTTTTCGTCATCATTATGCGTGTTTTCGACACTAGGGTTGACGGCTTGTCGTTCGATTTTGGTACCAACCTGTAGTCTTTCACCTCGATTCCGGTGCTACTCTGCAGCTTTTCGTATTGATTCCGCTGCTACCCAATCCTACAAATAGGTGGAGGGTTTGTTTTGTTCAAAAACTTGGCCATTTCATGTTACCCTTCCTCATCTTCCCTGCATTCCAAATTTGGATCCATACAATTAGTCCCTCCGCTTATCAAGGTAGCAACTCGACGTGTCCTTGATAAGTGGATACCTTTTACCCTTCGTGGAGAAATTTGGTTTCATTTTTCACCCACAACTTTCTTTGCGATTCTAACATCTTTCCGGTTGAAGCAATGCCTAGAACACATCGATCCCATGAAGGGGTTTTTGAGGCGGACCCGCTGTCCGTGGCATTCCCCTCCGGCGGCGAGGACACGGGAGAGGGGGGCAACTTTCCTACCGTGGAGGAATTACTGCCGAGACACCCTACCTCTCGGAGTGACTTCTTCAAAGATCCCGCCCTCATTCCTACCCCAGTGCTCTCCGAAATGGACCAAGCTCATATAGATGTCTTCCGTACAAACATAGTATCCCCGCCCATGTCGATATGGTTTCGGTGGGGACGGACTTCGTGGAAGTCCATAGACCTGGGTACCGTGCTTTTTATGAGTACCCTTTCGTGATCGGTTACTCTTTCCCTCTTCCTCAGTTGGCGGAAGAGTTCTGTAGATTCTATCAAGTCTGCCCGACGCAACTCTCACCATACACACTTAAGATACTTCTACTATTGACAATGTATGCGGAGTTGGCGGGATGTGAAGTGACTATCCATCATCTCTTGCACCTATTCTCACCCAGCTTTAATAGAGGCATGATGGTACATTTGAGACATCGTGGAACAAAGGGGCTAGTAGTCAAAACCGACGACCGGGCGATACGTAAGTTCTGGCACAAGTATTTCTTCGTCAGAACTGCTCACATCGTGTCTGACCCTGCAGGTTTCCGGAGCGGTGGAATGATAAACATGAGTGTCGCCATTTTCTTTCTTCTCATCCCCTTTCTTTTGTTTTTTCTTTATTTTTTTTAGTGTTTGTTTACCTCTTGTTTGCAGCTATGGGACGCCCACCTCGCTCTATTGCAGGCATAAGGGATTGGGTAGCTCGTTTGCTCTCCTATGCAGTGGAGATTCGAGACTCGCCTGCTTTCGTAAAGCGCTTCGGGACGAGAGTCTTGTCTGGTAAGTGCTTCCCCTGATATCACTCATTGATTGTGTGTTTCCCGATCTTGTGAGGATCGGTAATCGAGCGTTAGATATACTAATAGTGTTTTGTAAAAGAGTATTACAATCAATGTTCTATCTTAGAGAGAGATAAAAAAGAAAGGAACCCCTTTTACAAGGTTGTTCCCCCACTATACATAAGGGACAAACCCATTCTAGATCCTAAAAAGCGTATTACGGGGAATATTCGAAGGAATATTCCTAACACCCTCTATCGAACCTACGTTGAGCTACGAGGATCTTGCCGTTGGTCGTGTGTGTTAGTGGTCGTGGTCGAGTTTGGACCTATACAATCAAACTGCTTATAATCACTTTTATGAATTTAAAAGATCAGGTTCAACGCAAAAAGTGTTTTTCAACACTTAATCCTTGTTAGTTTTTTTATTTTATTCTTTTGATTTGCACCAGGCGTTCGAACCTCTAAGATCCCCGACTAATCCCGGGGGTGCGCAGGCCCTCGGCAAGGAGTTTCCCGCAAGTGCACCACGGTTAATTCAGGTTTTACCCAGTCCGATGGCCCTCAGAAATTGTTTGCACCCAGTGGGTTTCGAACTTGAGAACTTGAAAGGGAGCAAATCCCAAGGCTCAAGTCAATTGCCACCAGGCCAACCCCCGAGGGTTCTTAATCCTTGTCAGCTACTTTCAATTAGCTAACCCAAACGGGCTCTTAATACTTTCTCCAAGTTAAAAAGAACGATAGTTACTATTTGAAGAGTGTGATTGTTTCTCTTTTTCCTTTGACTACAACCTTTTCATTCATTTTATAAAATTAATTATAAAAAATTGTGACGTCTAATGTTTCTTTCTCTTAATTTGTAAATTTTGTTTTTAAATATATACTTGATTTGAGATAAAAACTTATATTTAGTATTTGACCCTTTACTTTATACTGGATTCGTTAAGAGTATATTGTAGACTTGCCTAGAGATATTTTTCAGCCTAGACTTCAACGCGACTATGAATATTCTGAAGAAATTACCATAATTTTTAAGTTGTATGAATCTCTTGGTTTTGACTTCGAAATTGTACTTCCACTTAATGACTTGTATTAACTAATTATGAACTGTATGCCTAGTTACCTTAGGTTAAATTAAATTGCAATTATATGGTAGATATAAATCTTTGATGGTACAAGTTTTCTTTTACTATAGCATAATGTCCACGGTAGCTAGTCAAGAAATAGAATCGGTAAATTTGCAATTACTACATATTGTCCCTAAAGGACATTGCTGAGATCTCCGTAATCAACTCCCCTAACATTGAAAATAACGTCTTTAGGGCAAAAACTTCCATTTTGAAGTACCTTAAGAACAATGGAGAAAACTCTGTTTGTTACCATTTATAGAGAGGTATTTGACAGGGTGCGGGATTTAAGAGGTTAATTTGACCTATATATCATATCGGTGATGGTAGAAGAAAAGCATCACACGAATGGTCGAAGGATAGTTTTATAAAGAAAACATCATATCAAAATTGAAATTTAGATACAAATCTTTGATGGTACAAGCTTAGGTTTTAACTATAACATAGTGTCCACGGTAGCTAGTCGAGAAATATAATTAGCAATGAAGATGTTGATTTATGTTTAGTCAACAATGGCATGTTGAAATGTTGGTTTATGTTTAGTCAACAATGGCATGCCAATTGGAAGAGTTGGTGGAAAGAGTTGACATGAATAATAGGAGGAAGCTTCCTCCTTTGATGTCACCCATGACATCAAGAGGAGGTAGTTTGATGTCACTAATGACATCAAGAGGAGGTCCTTACCTCTATAAATAGATGCACTCTTTCATTTGTAGAAACCATCCCAAAAACAATACAATTTATTTTAGTGAGTAGAGAGTTAAAAGAGAAATTCTCTTAAGTGTAATTCGAAAATCTCCCATTCCTTTGTAAATAATAGAAAGACAATTGTTCTCGGGTGGACGTAGGATTATTTTGATTCGAACCACGTTAAATCTTGTGTTTTTTCTTTTACGTTTCCGCTAACAGTTGGTATCAAAGCAACATGATTCATAACGATCTAAGGCGGAAGAACAAGCAAAGATGAGTTCCATGAAGTTTGAAATTGATAGATTCAGTGGACGCGACAACTTCAATATCTGGAAGATCCAGATGATGGCGTTACTGCGGAGGGAAGGTTCAATCCATGCTATTGACGGAAAGTATCCTAAGGATACATCGGCTTCCGACATGGAGAAGATTGAAAGGGATGCATTGAGTGCAATCTAACTATCTCTTGCACCTAATGTGCTTTGTGAAGTGAGTACAGGTACCGAAGAGACGGCCAAACAGTTATGGGAAAAGCTAGAAGGGCTATACCAAGACCGATCAGTGACAACAAGGATGTTGTTACAACGGCGTCTTCACACATTTAAGATGGGGTCAGGTACCTCGTTACAAGATCATTTAGATGCGTTCAATAAACTTGTCATGGACTTACAGATTGCAGGAATTAAAAGGGAGAAAGAGACGCTTGCATGTGCTTTGCTATTTTTATTGACTTCAGGATATCGTGATATTGAGAATTCAATGATGTATACAAGGAGCCTATCAAGCTTGAGCAAGTGCGGCAGGCATTTATCTCTAGTGATGTGTGGAGGCACATCGAAGGAGACAGAGATGACCATGCAAGTGGGCTCTTTGTGAGAGGCTGGACTAGCCAACAGGGAAAGAGAAAATCAAAGTATAGATCAAAGTCTCGTGTGAACAAGAAGAATACAGAGTGTTGGGGTTGTGGCAAGAAGGGGCACTTTGAACGAGATTTCCCAATGTCAAAGTCCAAGGAAAAGCGAGTGCATCTACAGTTGAACAGGTACATGATTTTGATAATGATTATGTACTAACAACATCGTGTAATAATAGTAATTATGGAAACAAATAGGTGTTAGACTCTGCTTGTACTTTGCATATGACGTTCCGAAAAGACTGGTTTAGCAGCTATGAGAAAAGTGGAGGAATCGTAGTAATGGGCAATAATGCAACTTGTGCAATAGTTGTCATTGGCTCAGTTCGAGTTCGCTCACATGATGGAGTTGTGAGGACTATTACACAAGTCTGCCATGTTCCTGATATGAAGAAGAATTTGATCTCCTTGGGTACTCTAGTTGAACAAGGCTACAGGTACATGAGCGAAGCAGGAATTACGAAGGTGGCTAAAGGTTCCTTAGTCATGCTGAAAGGCAAGCTGGAGAACGACCTTTACACATTGGCCGGAAGCACCATTGTTGCTTTGCAAATGCATCTACAATGCAATTATCTAATGATGGCAAGAGAAGATTATGGCACATGAGACAGGGTTATATGAGCACACGTGGACCGGAGATGCTGAGCAATCGTAACCTTTTGGAAAGTGAGAAGATCAACACTCTTGATTTCTGTGAGCATTGCGTTCTAGGGAAACAGAAGAAGGTCAGCTTCAACACTGGCAAACACAAGACAAGAGGAGTACTAGACTACATCCATTCAGATTTATAGGGTCCCTCTAAACATCCATCGAAGGGCAGAAAGAGGTATCTTCTCACTTTTATTGATGATTTCTCACGAAAGGTTTGAGTGCATTTTTTAAGGCAAAAAGTGATGCTTTTGAAGCATTTAAAGGGTGGAAGATTTTGGTTGAAAATCAAATGGAGCAGAAAATCAAGTATCTTCGCACACACAATGGCTTGGAGTTTTGCAATGAATAGCTTATTGAATTATGCAAAGTTCATGGGATCTCAAGACATAGGACTGTCAGGCATGGAGTTGCCGAGAGAATGAACAGAACTCTTCTTGAAAAGGCTCGTTGTATGCTTATATATGCCAAAATGTCCAAAGTATTTTGGGATGAAGCAGTTCACACTGCTGCTCATATTGTCAATCGATCTCCAGCATCGGCGATTGACTTTAAGACTCCGAATGAGGTATGGTCGGGTGAACCCTCTAACTATTCATACTTACGAGTATTTAGGTGTCCAGCTTATTATCACGTTAACGAAGGAAAATTTGAACCAAGGGCTAAGAAAGCCATATTCGTAGGGTATGTGGATGGAGTAAAAGGGTACAAACTTTCGTGTTTGTCTTTACTCAAATTTATAGTTAGTAGAGATGTCACCTTCGATGAATCCTTTATACTTGTTTGTCTTTACTTAAATTTATAGTTAGTAGAGATGTCACCTTCGATGAATCCTTTATACTTGATCCCCGTAAAGTTTCCGTGGAGTTTTCATGAAACAAAAACAACGAGCAGGTGGAGCCTCCGTTGGAGCTTGCCAAGGAAAAGGATCAAGAGACTCATGTTAAAATGAGTCAGTAGATATGGACCTTGAAGAACTTGTTGTCAATGAACCATACACAATTGCGAAGGGGAGGAGAAGAGGCAGACACGAGAATCGGAACGTCTTATAGATCAATCAAACTTGATTGCATATGCGTTCGTAGTTGCACAAGAAGAGATTAAGGATCTGGAGCCCTCCTCGTATGTTGAAGCAACTTCTTGCAAGGATGCTGTACAATGGCGGTTAGCCATGACTGAAGAGATGGAGTCTCTTCACAAGAATCAGACATGAGTCTTAGTGAAAAGACAAAAGGGGAAGAGGATAAGTTGGATACAAGTGGATCCACAGAAAGAAAGAGGGAATTCTTGAAGTGGAAGATGTTACGTTCAAGGCAAGATTAGTTGCAAAAGGTTTCAGTCAGAAGGAGGGAAATGACTACAATAATATTTTCTCTCTAGTTGTGAAGCATTGCTCAATTCACGTGCTACTAGCATTGGTTGCACAATTTGACTTGGAGCCTCAACAACTTGATGTCAAAACTGATTTCTTATACGGTGATCTAGAAGAGGCAATCTATATGGATCAGCCTGAAGGTTTCCTAGCTGAGGAAAAGGAAGATCACGTATGCCAACTAAAGAAGTCTTTGTATGGTTTGAAGCAATCCCCTAAACAGTGGTACAAGAGGTTTGATGCATTCATGACTACACATGAATTCTCAAGGAGTGCATTTGATAGATGTGTGTATCACAAGAAGATGTCTGGTAACTCAATGATTTATTTACTGTTGTATGTTGATGATATGCTTATTGCTGCTAACAACATTACAGAGATAAATGCTTTGAAGAAGCTGTTGAGTAAGGAATTTGACATGAAGGATTTAGGAGCTGCAAAGAAAATCCTTGGTATGGAGATTTCAAGAGAAGACGGTGTTGTACATCTTTCTCAGAAGAGGTATATTGAAAAGATTCTCGAGAGATTCAATATGCATACGTGCCAGTCTATAAGTACACCATTAGCTCCTCATTTTAAACTTTCAGAGTTACAAATGCCTCAGTCCGAGGAGGAGGCAGAGTATATGTCAAAGATTACTTATGCTAGTGCAGTTGGTAGCATTATATATGCTATGGTATGCACACGTCCAGATATTTCTCAATCTTTAAGTGTGGTAAGTATATACATGTCCATCCCAGGAAAGAGGTATTTGGAAGCTGTCAAGTGGATATTGAGATATCTCAAGGGAGTTTCTGGTTTTGGTCTGACTTTCCGAAAAAGTGGTGGAGGTATTTCAATTCTCGGTTATGTGGATTCGGACTATGCAGGAGATCTTGATAGAACAAGGTCCACAACTGGATACATCTTACCCTCGTTGGCAATGTCGTTAGTTGGAAGTCGACTCTGCAGTCGATTGTCGCTTTGTCTACGACAGAAGCAGAATACATGGCAGCAGCAGAGGCGGTGAAGGAAGCTATCCGGTTAAAAGGTTTAGTAGCGGAATTGAGTTTGGTTCAGCTGGAATCAACTCTTAGATGTGATAGTCAGAGTGCTATTCATCTAATGAAAAATCAAAGATTTCATGAGCGCGCTAAACACATTGATGTCAGATTTCATTTCCTTCGAGATGTTGTTGAAGAGGGAACTTTCAAGGTCGTGAAGGTTATCACAGACGATAATGCAATATGTTGACCAAGGTAGTCCCGTTCGCTAAGTTTGCACACTGTAAAGACTTGGCGGGGGTGTGCATCAAATGAAACAACTTCGAAGACAACAGTTGTTAGGTGGAGGTGGTATGTTCAACCATGATGTGATTCTTCTTGTTTCTTACAACGAGATTGCCCAGTAAGCTTAGAAGTTTTGGCCAGAGTTATTCACATGCACGCTCGAAACGCAAACCAAGGTGGAGATTGAAAATGTTGGTTTATGTTTAGTCAACAATGGTATGCTGAAAATGTTGGTTTATGTTTAGTCAACAATGGCATGCCAATTGGAAGAGTTGGTGGAAAGAGTTGGCATGAATGCTAGGAGGAAGCTTCATCTTTTAATGTCGCCCATGACATCAAGAGGAGGCAGTTTGATGTCACCAATGACATCAAGAGGAGATCCTTACCTCTATAAGTAGATGCGCTCTATCATTTGTAGAAACCATCCCAAAAACAATACAATACATTGTAGTGAGTAGAGAGTAAGAGAGAAATTCTCTTAAGTGTAATTGGGAAATCTTCCCTTCCTTTGTAAATAAAAGAAAGACAATTATTCTCTGGTGGACGTAAAATTATTTTAATCCGAACCACGTTAAATCTTGTGTTCTTTCTTTTACGTTTCCGCTAACAAGTAACTTTACAATTATTAGATCTTGCGCCTAAATGACCTTGCAGAGATCTCCATATCAGCTCCCCCAACAATGAAAATAACGTCTTTAGGGCAAAAACTTCCACTTTGAAGTTCCTTAAGAACAATGGAGAATACTCCATTTGTTACCTTTTATATAGAGGTATTTGACAGGGTGCGGAGTTTAAGAGGCTAATTTAACCTATATATCATATTGGTGATGGAAGAAAAAAACATCACAGGAATGGTTGAAGGATAGTTTTATTGAGAAAACATCACATCAAAATTGAAATTTAGATATAAATCTTTGATGGTACAAGCTTAAGTTTTAACTATAGCATTGTGTCCACGGTAGCTAGCCGAGAAATATAATTTGTAAATTTGCAATTACTACATGTTGTCCCTAAATGACCTCGCAGAGATCTCTGTAATCAGCTCCCCCAATAATGAAAATAACATCTTTAGGGCAAAAACATCCACTTTGAAGTACCTTAAGAACAATGGAGAATACTCTGTTTGTTACCATTTATAGAGAGGTATTTGACAGGGTGCACGTTTAACACGTTAATTTGACCTATATATCATATCGGTGATGGTAGAAAAAAAACATCACAAGAATGGTTGAAGGATAGTTTTATAGAGAAAACATCACATTAAAATTGAAATTTAGATATAAATCTTTGATGGTACAAGCTTTGTTTTAACTATAGCATAGTGTCCATGGTAACAACAACATCAATAACAACTACCCAGTATAGTCCCACAGAGTGGGGTCTGGGGAGGGTAATAAGTACGCAGGCCTTACCCCCACCCGAAAAGGCAGAGATGCTGTTTCCATAGTGTCCATGGTAACTAGTCAAGAAATATAATCAGTAAATTTGCAATTGCTACTTGTGATAACAACACGATAGAGGATTCAAGAATTACAAAAAGAAAAAATCAAGAAACGTGCGGAAGCTAAAAGAAAATAAAGAAACGAAAAAGGCATAAATTAAAGATAGATTGAATTCAAGAAAGAGTTTCTTGAATTCAAGAAGTCTATTCTTAAAGTTGAATCCTAACAACAACAATTAGCTAACGAAGAACTAATCGCATTTGGTAGAGACTTAAAAACAAGAGATAGATTGTGAAACCCGACCCATTAGAATAACAAGAACAACAGTAAGCCTAAACTTATCACCTTTCTTGAATACCTAGAAGTGATCTAAGATTTCGAAAATGGTTTAATCTTACCGCCTTAAGTTGAATCTTGAAGGTTGAAGAATAAATCCAAGAGTAGCCACACACAAGAGTGCAACAAAAATCTTACATTTTTATTGATAATAATCTGAATAATCTACCTAACAACAAATAAGATACCCCTTTATATAGAGGGGTCACGAAATTAAGGCTAAGAAACAAGGAAATAAAGTCCTAAACTATTTTGGACAACAAGTCCAACTAACTTAGGAAAAGGAAAATACTAGGAAACAAAAACCAAGTCAATCTTGGAAAGTAATTCCAATAATCTTAGAAAAAGAAAAAGGTAACCTTAACTAACTAGGAAAGCAATAAAATAGTCCAATAATATATGGAAATAAGTCCCAAACCAATCTTGGATAGAATCTTGAAAATCATGGAAATCTTGAAGGAAATTTGCAAGCAACTTGGCACCAACTTGAACTCAACATGTAGCACGACTATTGTACCATTCTTGGACATCAAGTAAGTCCTTTTTATGCTATAGAAATATGGCTTTGTATAGGACTTCATGGGCTGCAAGTTTGGGCACATTTTAGGTGCTAAATTGGTCCAGCAAGGCCTGATTTGGACCTTCTTAAGAGGACGTTCTTGGGATCTCTTATGGGAAATGAATTTGGCCATAAAATAATTATAACACCTAGGTAAATCATATCCTTTATCCTTAAGCTCTTCCTCCCAACTAATAACTTCTTTGATCGTTCCTGAAGTCCAAGTCCAATGACCTTGTTTTGCAACTTTTTAACTTAAGATCTTGTTAAAGGCCCTCTTTGAAATTCCAAAGCTTCATATTTGTCCTTGAATAGATTTGAGCTTCCTAGGATGCTATCAACATGTCTTGCAGAGATCTCCATAATCAGTTCCCCGAACAACGAAAATAACGTCTTTTGGGCGAAACTTCCACTTTGAAGTACCTTAAGAACAATGGAGAATACTCCGTTTGTTACCATTTATAGAGAGGTATTTAATAAGGTGCGGAGTTTAAGAGGTTAATTTGACCTATATATCATATAGGTGATGGTAGAAGAAAAACATCACAAGAATGGTTGAAGGATAGTTTTATAGAAAACATCACATCAAAATTGAAATTTAGATATAGATCTTTGATGGTACAAGCTTAAGTTTTGACTATAGCATAGTGTCCACGGTAGCTAGTCAAGAAATATAATTAGTAAATTTGCAATTACTACATGTTGTCCCTAAATGACCTTGCAGAGATCTCCATAATTAGCTCCCCCAACAATGAAAATAACGTCTTTAGGGCAAAAACTTCCACTTTGAAGTACAAGAACAATGGAGAATACTCCGTTTGTTACCATTTATGGAGAGGTATTTGATAGGGTGCGGAGTTTAAGAGGTTAATTTGACCTATATATCATATCGGTGATGGTAGAAGAAAAACATCACAGGTATGGTTGAAGGATAGTTTTATAGAGAAAACATTACATCAAAATTGAAATTTTGATTGGATGCTTGAATTTCTTAGTTCTTGAAAGTTGTGACAGCTTTTTAGAAGAGGAACTGTGACTTCTGGAACTTTTCAAAATGAGAAGAGTATCAGATAAATTGGGACGGAGTAACACTAACATCTTTAGTCCTATGTTTCACTTTGAAAAATCATTTTAAGACCAAAGAAGGAAGTGGATGAGGTGACATGTAATAAGTTTGTTACCTTTTACATGTAAAAAACTGTTCCAACCTTATCTTGTGAGTGGAGACACTATTTTCTTGACCTGTTTGTTTTAGTAATTGATCGATCACCTATTGCATTTTCGAAGCCCAAAATTACAACTGGACATTGTTCCTAGTAAATTTCTTTTGCATTGAAGATGCTGGGATTGGAATGTACCTATGGTAATACCAGTTATATCTCTCTATCATTGATTGCTAGAGACCAACTTTCCATGCAGTTGCACAAGTGCAAATACATGCCTCTATGCCGTCATGTCTCATATTCAGATATTCTAGCATGTCAGAATAATGTAAGTTATCAACAGGTTTTGACCTAACTTAGTTTGGTAGGCAAATAAATGACAGGTGAATATTTTGAGTCTTCGGGGGCAGCATTTTCCTGCATTCAAGTCGATGACAAGCTGAGAAGATGATCTAAATTAAGACACTAAAATATGTTTGTCAAAACAGGTTCTGAGAAACATGTAACTTTGACTTTTATTCTGAAATGGCATGATTTAATTGAGCCTTTGATCCTGGTTAATTGCTATTTGTTATATTGTGTAGAGGCTGATAGTTAATGTGGTTCATTAACTTCAGGTACTTGGCTATTTACTTACCCATATTGTATGCGAGATATCGTGCTGGTATTGTAACTAACGAGATGGTGGCCTATCCAAAATCACGCATTTTGCTCATTGGTTTCCTTGAAGCCCTGGGGGTTATTTCTGGAATGTATGCTGGAGGTATTACGTTGTACTTAGCAAAGTTCTAGGATAATAAATTAACTGTTGCCCCTCCATGTCTAGATTAATATCTCTGCCTGCTTTGTAAAAAACATTTAGTTTAGATCCTTTATGTGTTCTGCTTTCTTACTTTAAACTCTCGTCTTCACACAATAATTAGACTTTTCTCGTTACTCTAAATTCTCGTCTATAGGAATCAGCCTCTCTACCCCATGGTAGGGGTAAGGTCTGCATACACACTACCCTCCCCAGATCCCACTAGTGGAATTATACTGGGTTGTTGTTGTCTCATTTTTTTTGCTGCTTGATATGAACCTGAAAAACAATAGTAAGCTCCATGAAGAAATGAATAATGAATGATTCAATCAGTTAAGAAGTCATTTCTGATTGCTTGCTTTTTGGTATTTTACAGCAATGCTTCCTGGACCAGCCATACCGATACTTAATCAGGTAATGTTAAGAATAGTAGCTTCCCTTTATGGCCAAAAAACACATGAGTGGTTCACAATTTATCTTTCCATTTACAGTAGATTTCCTAGAGGGTGGACAGTGGGATACCCTTTTCTGGTGGAATGACACATTCAATGCATCCTTGATTTTCCTTTAGCATCCACAAAATGCCATTAGAACTT
Organism: Nicotiana noctiflora; assembly: GCA_032618575.1. NCBI lineage: Eukaryota > Viridiplantae > Streptophyta > Magnoliopsida > Solanales > Solanaceae > Nicotiana > Nicotiana noctiflora. The sequence goes on along the minus strand of JASVEL010002678.1, from coordinate 86,403 downwards.
ATTACTCCATTACAGTAGCTGTTGGATGAGGATTAAATGCATGCCCAGTGACTCGGATTAAATGTATAGGTGTAAAAATTAGCATTTGACTTGAATATAGCATTTAAGCTGTCTTGAGTATGTATTGGGCTCCTCCACTTCAAGAGCTTTTCTTGACAAATACCAGAACTCTTGATGGAATATCAGTTCAACATTTCATATGCACTAATTAATCAATTAACTACACCTCAGTATCAAAGAAGTCGTGAAATACCTTTAAACAAAAAGTCCCAAAGGAAGAGGAAAAATAACTTATATAAACATAATGATTTATCCATATAGGTCACGTAGAGCATTTTGTTAGAGATAGTAACTGTTATCAGCATTTATTGTTCCAAGAAACTATTGTCTTAGTAAACTGAGAATTTTGTATTACCCAGAAGATGACCCAGTACTGTTAAATCTTTTTCTTTGTTTCCTTGTAACTTGCATCAGATATATGTATTTTGTAGTCCTCCACCCCCCCCCCCCCCCAAATTTCTTATGTTTTAGGAAAACGGGGTCCGTATGAAATTATCTAGTTTATCAGTCTATGAAACTGGGTATCTGGAGGTGATCAGCAAAGTATTAAATAAATTGACGCTACGGTTATGACATGGAGTCCAAGGATTCTGCCAGCACAGTGTCAGGTAGTAGTTTACTCATTTCAATGCCTTGATGGAAACACTTTGTTTTATTTCCTCTTACTTTTTAATGGATTCATGGATTGGGAATAGGTTCTGTAAGTTGCTGAAAATTCATGTCTTAACCAACTTCAACGAGTTATAATTGCATCCTGAAGATCGCTTAACAAAGATCTCACTCGTCCGTAGAAGAAGCAAAACAAGATTGCTTAGCAAAGACCTTTCTATTGCAGACCTTCTTGGTGTGGCAGTTGGCTCTCTCTGTTTTCATACTTGGGCGAACATACTCGATGAATCAGATAGGCGGATGCTTACTGGTGGCTGCTGGAGTGGTACTAGCCATAACCAGGTCCATCACTCTGCTGGAGGGAACCTACAATATTTTACTTCTCTTGACATAGTCGTTTGTGAACATGCAGAGCTTATAACATATAGTCCTGTTTTCTTTCTCGTGACTTAGCTACTTCCTATGGCTGATCCTTTCGGCAAATGAGCTGTTATAGATAGTGATAGGAAATTGGTTCTGCATGATCAAGCAACTCACTATTTCTGTATGCTATTCTGCTTTTATTTATCTTGGCTTTTGTCCTTGTGGAATGCAGTGGACCAGACTCCAATCAGATGCTGGCAGGAATCGCATTTGTTTGGCCAGTATTGATGGTTGCTTCAAGTGCATTCCAAGCCGCTGCATCTGTTATTAAGGTATTCAGTAAATCATGGTATACCAAATTACCAATAGCAGTCTGGATCCTTAGATAATCATTTTAAGGGCTTTGAATGTGTAGGAGTTCGTTTTTATTGATGCTGCCAGCAGATTCAAGGTGCATAGCTCTTGTACAGAGTTTCGTTTTTGTGTGCCTTCACTTAGCTTTGAATACTGGATGCTCCAAATATACTCCATTGGTCTCTTTTCAATTCTGTTGGTAATGCATAATGCACAGTCCTGATAAATCTTACAATTTATCCAGGGGAAGGGGCTTGATATTTTTGTCGTCAATTCTTTTGGATCTGCATTCCAGGTGAAATTTTGATACACTAACTTTTCGTTCTAACAATTCTTCAAGGTTGTTTACTTTAGAGTTTAGAGTTGAATGCTTACATATACTGATTTAATTAGCCTTAACCAAATACCAATTAGTGGCTCTTCTGTTGACTTGGAAGTCAAGTGGAACTAAATACCAACTGCTGGCTTTTGTATGACATAGTAGTAATCACATTCAGCACCATTTCTTAAATTCCAGCAGTCAACTGGAAGATAAAGATACTCTTTGCGCAGGCATTGTATTGAACATGAAATCTAGTTCTTTATACATATATACACATATATCAGAGAGGGAGTTGATCTGTTGACTGTTCAGCAATGCTGTATTCTGAATGTTTCTTTTCGTAATATGTGTTTTATTTGTAGGCTCTTTTTGTTCTCCTTTTTCTGCCTTTTCTTTCAAACTTGAAGGGGATACCATTTTCTGAGCTCCCTTCATTTCTTAAGAGCGGTGCTGGTTGCTTCTTCAATATAGGGAACAATATTTCAGGTACAATCTCTGTTCTCTTGGACCTATATGTTGCTTGCATAAAAGGTCAATGGCATCATTTCAGGATTTGTAAAGCGAGTCCGTGAAGGTCATGATCTTCCAGTTAATATATTTACTTTTAAACTCCGCATGTTTTACGCACAATACGAGAAGCTCCCCATGTCTCCCCCGTAGATAGCAGTTTTAACAGGTCAGCCCCAGATGTGACCTCTGCAATCCTGCTGAGTTCAGAGTTTGATGAGGACCATAAGTTTCTTTTTTGGGGAAGCTGGCAGGAAGGAAAAGACTTGAACCTAGAATGTTTTGGCAGGAAATGTTGCTTACTAGAGGCACCCGCTTTCCTCAGTCAGTCACACAGAGATTTCAAGGTTATAAGTGCACCCATCGGAAACATGGGTGGAGATATTTTGGGTAGTATGGATTCATCTACTTGTTATTATTAGAAAAATAATAATAGAAAACGAAATTGAAGAAGGCTTGAGGCGTGAGAACGACTTTCCTTAAAGAAGTTATTGTCGGTATAGAGATTTGGGGAAAATACAGATAATCTTCTTCAGGATACAACAAGCCACATAATTGATACTTGTAGATTTTCTGAATATCATTTGTAGGGAAACTCGTGTTTATTTATTGAGCAGAAGTCTTGCCTTTTCCGAAAATACACTTTATTTCATTAACAGATGTGTTTATTTGAATTTTAAATTCAAATAAAACAGATTTTCTGTTATAGAAATAAAAAATAAAATTATTAATTTAATAACCGTCTCTGCCCAAGCCCCAAGTCCAAGTCCAAGTCCAAGTCCAAGTATCTAATATATATATACAAACAAATATTTGCACATCACTTAATAGCGTGTATTCTTAAACAAATATATAAAATGGACAAGAACTTAAAAAGCCCATAAAGGGGCTTTAGACCATCGGTGTGGGAAAGTCCCACTTTCCTTTATAACAAACTACTTTCAATCCCCCATTAGTTTGTTATATTTCTTATAATATCACGCATACCAAAAAGTATCTTATTTAGATTTGAACTTTTCATTAGTGCAAACACTTTAAAGTTCTGACGAAGTTATTGGTATCTTAAAGATTTGAACCACAACTCCTTGTGCCAAAACCGAAAATATCTCACACGTAATACTATTTTAGTAACTCAGAAAACTCAGTATATGCTTTAGCATGTTTACGACCCTGTGCTCATCCTTATGTCATGAATACTTAAAAGATTAACCCTTTAAATCTTGCTTGAAGCGGCACCACTTCTGTATTCATATAGGTGTAATTAGATACAATGTCCCTGTTTGTACATACTTTACTAATTTTTTCAAGATTTAACTCAGCCTCTTCGAGTAACAGTTTGCACTACAAAGTTTGTTATTTTCCTCCTGTTATCTTAGGCATTTAACAACTTACTCCTTATATAACAGTATGTAGTACATATGAAAATGTTGGTTTATGTTTAGTCAATAATGGCATACTGCAAATGTTGGTTTATGTTTAGTCAACAATGACATGTCAATTGGAAGAGTTGGTATGAATGCTAGGAGGAAGCTTCCTCCTTTGATGTCACCCATGACATCAAGAGGAAGTAGTTTGATGTCACCAATGACATCAAGAGGAGGTCTTTACCTCTATAAATAGATGCACTCCTTCATGTATAGAATTTATCCCAAAAATAATACAATACATTGTTGTGAGTAGAGAATTAAGAGAAAAATTCTCTTAAGTGTAATTGGAAAATTTCCCCTTAGTTTGTTAATAATAGAAAGACAATTGTTCTCTGGTGGACGTAGGATTATTTTAATTTGAGCCACGTTAATCTTGTGTTCTTTCTTTTACGTTTCGCTAACAATTGGTATCAGAGCAACATGATTCTTTAACGATCTAAGGAGGAAGAACAAGCAAAGATGAGTTCCATAAAGTTTGAAATTAATAGATTCAGCGGATGCAACAACTTCAATATCTGGAAGATCCAAATGATGGCGTTACTGCGGAGGTAAGGTTCAATCCATGCTATTGACAGAAAATATCCTAAGGATATATCAACTCCCGACATGGAGAATATTGAAAGGGATGCATTGCGTGCAATCCAACTATCCCTTGCACCTAACGTGCTTTGTGAAGTGAGTACTAAGTACCGAAGAGACGGTCAAACAAAACAGTTATGAGAAAAGCTAGAAGGGCTATACTAAGACCGATTAGTGACAACAAGGACATTTTTACAATGGCGTCTTCACTCATTTAAGATGGGGTCAGGTACTTCGTTACAAGATCATTTAGATACGTTCAATAAACTTGTCATGGACTTACAAATTGCGGGAATTAAAAGGGAGAAGGAGACGATTGCATGTGCTTTGCTACTTTCATTGACTTCATAATATCGTAATATTGAGTATTCAATGATGTATAGAAAGGAGCCTATCAAGCTTGAGCAAGTGCGGCAGGCACAACATGCAGCAGTCTTGTCACGACCCAAATCCGGTCGTGATGGCGCCCAACAATCAAGCTAGGCCGGCCAGACCAACAATTTAATTAACACAACGATATCAGTCCCAAATGGACAACCCAGAAGAATATATGAGTTTAAGAACTCCGATAATAATAGTAAAGAACAAAATACGGACACCCCAAAAGATCCGAGTCACGAGTCTAGAGCCCTCTAACAAAACCCAACGAGAAATGAGAGTACGATATAGAAGTACTCAAGTACGAATACAAAATACAAAATAACAAGCGGAAATGAGAGGAGAAGCTAGGTTCGCGGACGTAGGCGGCTACCTCGGCAACTCGATGTGACACCGCAAACGCCGGGAGATGCCGTCTATTGCTCACGAGTACCGAGTACGCACGCAAAGGTGCGAGGGAGTAGGGGTGAGTACTAAGTACTCAGTGAGTAACAAATATATATAAGTAGCTGACAGTAAGAAATCCACAAAATACCACAATATGAAGCTACACTACAGTCCGAATCTCCTACGAACTAGCAGCAACAATACAATACAACTACCACAGAGTAATTCAACAAATACAGATGCAATGCAATGCACATAACCGCTACGGCGTGTAGCCCGATCCAATTTTACGTCGACGGCGCTCACTGGGGGTGTGTACAGACTCCGGAGGGGCTCCTACAGCCCAAGCGCAATAGTGCTGCGGCGTGCAGCCCGATCCTCATATCAACCACTGCGGCGTGCAGCCCGATCCCATGCTCAGTCCACAATAAGCAAATAAGTCACAAAACAATTCATTTTTCTTAATTCCAGTTCTCAATTCATAACTTATGAAAAAAATACTTTAACTTTATTAAATTTGTAAAAGCCGGTGACTTAGCATTTCAAAAGTGTGATTTCAATTTCCAGGACTGAGATCAGTGATTTAAGCAATTATAGCTATCACGTAAATATTGTCCTCTAAGGACGCTACAGATCGGCACAAGGCCCCAAACAAGGCTTACAGCCCACAAATATATCAAATACAGTGTATTTCCAACACTAACAACATATTATTCATTTCCGGGATGGACCAAGTCTCAATCCCCAGTCACAACCAATCCCGCACCTGCCACGGTGTGCGAGCCACGCCCTACTAGCGTCACAGTGTGCTAAGCCGGGGTTTCGAACCCTTAGGCTACCATATACACAAACTACTCACCTCTAGCCGGTCGTAGACTCGTCCGCGATGCCTTTTCCTTTGAATTTCGCTGCCTCGTGTGTAGAATCTAGTCAAATAACAATAATTATATCAAATACGGGTCAAATAATCATAACCCATTTCAATTTACATGAAATTCGCATAAATACACCAAGTTGGTAAAACCCGACCCCGGGCCCACTGCTCGGAAAATTTCGAAATTAGTACCAACGCGATCCTTGTCTCGCCACGAGTCCGTGCATATAAAATTTATCGAAATCGGAGTTCAAATGGCCTTCCAAATCCAAAAATCCCGTTTTCAATATTTTGGCCACATTTCTTCAAGATTTCAACCCAATTTCATGAAGATTGATGTTAATACTACCATAAAATGATGTTTTTGAGTCAAGAATCTTACCTCCGACGAATACCCGATGACTTCTCGGTGATTTCCTCGAGTTTTCTTCTCTCTAGGGCTCAAAATTGATGTTTTGGGGGTGAAACCCGTAAGCTCTCTGTTCTGCAATTTAATTCACTGCCAGAGACTTTCGTTCTTCGCGTTCGCGTGAGCACCCACGCGTTCGCGATGAACAGCTCTGCCTTACTCTTCGCGAACGCGACGCTCACCACGCGTTCGCGATGCTCAATTCCAGTTACCCTTCGCGAACGCGACGCCAACCATGCGTTCGCGAAGCACAAATTCCCCAGCGCCGGATTTCACTTCTACGCGAACGCGACATCAGGTCACGCGAACGCGAAGCTGACTCTTTCCCTTCTACGCGTTCGCGACTCCAAGTCACGCGAACGCGAAGCTTCACCCCACACCGCCTACGCGAAAGCGTAGGTCTTCAATCGAACGCGGTGCCTTGGCCTGTCTAGCCTACACGAACACGACCGCCTTCACGCGAACGCGAAGGCCAAATCTCTATTGCACTGACCTGCAATTTTCTGCAGGTTTTTCCAAGTTCCAAATGCCCGGTTGATGGTCCGAATTCCTCCCGAGGCCCCGGGACCCCAACGAAAACCACCAACACACTCCAAAACATGATACGGACTTGTTCCAATCATAAAAACACCATACTAAACATCAAAATCTCCATTTATTCACGAATTCAAGCCTAAGTTTCTTCAAAACTTTCAAAACTAACATTCAATCCAAAACCCGATCAAACGATGTCCGAATGACCTGAAAATTTGCAGACATATCCAAAATCACATAACGAAGCTACAAAAACTGTCAGAATTCCATTTCGGCCCCCGGATCAAAACCTCACCTACTGATCGGATTTCGCCAAAATTCAACCTTCGCCAATTCAAGCCTAAAACTACACCGGACCTCCGAATTCAATTCCGATTGTTCTCCTAAGTCATAAATGATCCCCCGGAACTAGTCGAATCATCAGAATCCGATTCCGAGCACTCTAAATCAATAGTCAACTCTTGGTTGACTTTCCATATTCAAGCTTTCTTTAAACATGCTATTTGTTTCATTTTCAATCCAATTTACTCCTAACTCACCCGATATACTCTAATACTGTTTTAAAAGCATAATATATGTAAATGCAAGGTAACGGGGTGGTAATTCCCATAACGACGGGCCGGGTCGTTACATTCTCCCCAACTTAAACAAACGCTCGTCCGCGAGCGGGTTAAAAACATACCTGGAGCATCAAATAAGTGTGGATATCTGCTCCGCATTTCCTGCTCGGTCTCCCAAGTTGCTTCCTCCACAGGACGACCTCTCTACTGCACTTTCACTGAAGCTATATCCTTAGATCTCAGCTTACGAACCTGTCGACCTAAAATGGCTACCGGTTCCACATCATAAGTCAAATCCTCATCTAGCTGTATCGTGCTGAAGTCCAACACATGAGACGGGTCTCGGACATACTTCCGGAGCATAGATACATGGAACACCGGGTGAACTCCCGACAAACTGGGTGGCAAAGCAAGCATATAAGCCACCTCCCCGACTTTCCTAAGCACCTCAAAAGGTCCAATAAACCTTGGGCTCAACTTTCCTTTCTTTCCAAACCTCATAACACCCTTCATAGGCGAAACCTTCAGCAACACCTTCTCACCTACTGAATAAGACACATCTCGGACCTTCCGGTCTGCATAACTCTTCTGACGCGACTGAGCTGTGCGAAGTCTCTCCTGAATCACCTTTACCTTGTCTAAGGCATCTTGGACTAACTCTATCCCCAACAACCTAGCCTCGCGGGCTCGAACCAACCAACTGGAGACCTACACCACCTCCCATATAAAGCTTCATACGGTGCCATCTGAATGCTGGACTGATAGCTATTATTGTAAGCAAACTCCGCCAAAGGCAAATAATCAGCCCATGAACCACCAAAATCAATGACACAAGCACGCAACATGTCCTCCAATATCTGAATTGTACGCTCGGACTGCCCATCCGTCTACGGGTGAAATGATGTGCTCACCTCTACCTGCGAGCCCAACTCTCGCTGAAATATCCTCCAAAACTGTGAAGTAAATTGAGTACCTCTGTCTGATATGATAGAGACTGGAACTCCATGCAATCTCGCAATCTTATGGATGAATATCTCTACTAACCGCTTCGAGAAGTATGTAGTACACACATGAATGAAATAAGCTGACTTGGTCAGCCTATCCACAATCACCCAAACTTAATCAAACTTCCTCGTTATCCGAGTGAGTCCACTAACAAAGTCCATAGTGATCCTTTCCCACTTCCACTCTGGAATATCAATACGCTGAAACACGCCACCGGGCCTCTGATGCTCATACTTGACCTGCTGACAGTTAAGGCACCGTGCTACATGATTCACAATATCCTTCTTCATATTTCTCCACCAATAGTGATGCTTCAAATCCTGATACATCTTTGCTGCACCTGGGTGAATAGAATACCGCGAGCTGTGGGCCTCCTCCAATATCAACTCGCGAAGGCCATCAACATTGGGCACGCATATCCGGCCATGCGTCCGCAACACACCATCACTATTAATAGTAACATCTCTGGCATCATCATGCTGAACTCTGTCCTTAAGGACAAGCAAGTATGGATCATCATACTGGCGCTCTCGAATACAATCATATAAAGAACACCGAGCTACGATGCAAGCCATAACCCGACTGGGCTCAGAAATATCCAGCCTCACCATCTGATTAGCTAACGCCTGAACATCAACTACAAGGGGTCTCTTCCCAACTGGAATATACGCCAGGCTGCCCATACTAATAGCCTTCCGGCTCAATGCATCAGCCACAACATTGGCCTTCCCGGGATGGTACAAAATAGTAATATCATAGTCTTTAAGCAATTCAAGCCATCTCCGCTGCCTCAAATTGAGATCTTTCTGCTTAAACAAATGCTGGAATCTGCGGTGGTCTATATATACATCACAAGATGCACCATACAAGTAATGACTCCAAATTTTCAAGTCATGAACAATAGCAACTAACTCTAGATCACGAACATGGTAGTTCTTCTCATGGGGCTTTAGCTGACGAGAAGCATATGCAATAACTCTGCCTTCCTACATCAACACAACCGATCCCAACTTTGGAAGCATCACAATATACCATATAAGACCCTAAAGCTGATGGCAACACAAGTACTGGAGCTGTGGTCAAAGCCTCCTTGAGCTTCTGAAAGCTCTCCTTACATTCATCAGACCACACAAATGGAGCATTCTTCTATGTCAACTTAGACAACGGTGAAGCAATAGATGAGAAACCCTGAACAAACCGGCGGTAATAGCCTGCCAAGCCGAGAAAACTCCGAATCTCAGTAGCTGAGAAAGGTCTGGGCCAATGATGCACCGCCTCGACCTTCTATGGGTGGACACCGTCACTGGACACTATATGTCCCGGAAAACCCACGGTATCAAGCGAGAACTCACACTTAGTGAATTTTGCATATAGCTTCTCTTCTCTCAACCTCTGCAATGCCACTCTCGAATGCTGTGCATGCTCCTCCTAGTTGCGTGAATATACCAGAATATCATTAATAAACACAATCACGCAAAAGAATCGAGGTACGGCCGAAATACGCTTATTCATCGAGTGCATGAATGCTGTCGGGGCATTAGTCGACCCGAAAGACATCGCCGAGGAACTCGTAGTGCCCGTATCGCGTCTTGAACGCTGTCTTCGTAATGTCCGAGTCCCTGATCTTCAACTGATGATAGCCGATCGAAGATCGATCTTAGAAAATACACTAGCTCACTGGGGCTGATCAAATAGGTCCTCGATACGAGGTAATGGGTACTTATTCTTCACTGTTACCTTGTTCAGTAGCTACCTGTAATCAATGCACATTCTCTTTGTGCCATCTTTCTTCTTCACGAACAACACGGGTGCACCCCAAGGTGACACACTCGGACGAATGAAACCCTTATCTAAGAGTTCCTGAAGCTGTTCTTTCAATTCTTTTAACTCCGCTGGTGCCATGCGATAGGGAGGAATAGAAATGGGCTGAGTGCCGGCACCAAGTCAATACCAAAGTCAATATCTCTGTCAGGCGGCATGCCTGGTAGGTCTGTTGGAAATACATCCGGAAACTCCCTCACAATGGGGACCGAATCAAGACTGGGTGTCTCGGCCTCAACATTTCTAATGAAGGCCAAATAAGATAAACAACCATTGCCAATCATTCGTTGAGCCTTTATATAAGAAATCGCCTGTCGGACACATAATCGGTCGAAGCCACGCCACTCGATCCTCGGATTACCGGAATAGCTAGTGTGACTTGTTTTGGCATGACAGTCGAGAATCGCATGATAAGGAGATAGCCGATCCATACCTAGGATAACATCGAAATCTACCGTACCCAGTAGTAATAGATCGACTCGGGTCTCCGGACCCCCGATAGTAATAATACGGGATCGATATACCTGATCCACACAACGGTATCCCCCGCTGGGGTAGACACGTGTACGGGCAAAGCGAGGATACCACGGGTCGTACCCGAATGATGTGCGAAAATAAGTAGAGACATAAGAATAGGTGGATCGGGATCAAATAAGACGAAGCATCCACGTGGCGGTCGAGATAATACCGAAATGACCGCGTACGAAGCGCTAGCATCCTTCACTATCCGGGAAGAGCATAGAAACGAGCACGGCCTCCGCCGGTACGATCCTCGCCCACGGGGCGACCTGCGGATACCCGGCCACCGGTCCTGGCCGGCGTGCGGGCGGCGAAGAAACATGAGTAGAAGACGAAGGCCGATCCCTCTGTTGAGACCGCTTACGAAGCCACTGAGGACACTCTCTCATGATATGGCCCAAATCACCGCACTCAAAACAACGGCTCGAAGATGGAAGAAGGGGCTGGTGAGGACCCCTCGCTACGGATGAACCATGTGCTGAGGAAGCGGGAGCGAGCTACGAGGCTGGAAGAGCACTCGGTGCGGGGCGACTACGGTGACGGCTCTCGCCGACCACGATAACCTGGCGGCCGCCGGCGACCACGATCCGATGAAACCCGGCTGGACTGCGTACGTCCAGACTGATGAGACCCGAAAGAGCGACCTCTGCTATCGTCGAAGTTGGCCTCAGACGGAGTACCGCTGTGCTGCGCGGTGCCGCGAGGCCTCTTGCGCCTCTCTCTCCTCCGCTCTCGCGGGATGCGTCTCGATGTGACGGGCGACGTCAACCGCCTCGCCGAGGTAGCGTCGAAACTCTGCTCACTGGTCGTCGATATGCGGATGGGATAAATAAGGCCATCGATAAATCTCCGAATCCTCTGCCTGTCGCAGGAACCATCCGCGTGGCATGACGGGCCAGCGTGTGAATCTCGTCCGTGCGGTTAGCCGTCGTCTCTCCTGCCTCGACCGACTCGGGCGGCGTCGCGGCTCTCCTGCGAGGGCGGGCCACGTCTTGCTCCAAAAATGCGGGTGGAGACTGCGCCGCGAGTGAGGGCGCGCGCCCGGCGGGCCTACGCCTCTCGAAATCCTCCCGCCGCTGAAATGCGCACCGCGGGCGAAAAGTGGTGAATGAGACACCGCTGGGACTACAGAATACCCGCGGTGCGCAGCATGCGCTTCGCCGTCAAGAAAACCACGGGCGTCCTCGCCCTCGGCTCCACTGAATGTCGGAGGCTGTAGCCTCTCAGATCTCTCCAAACGACGGCTGCTCGTCGTCGGGCGTAGCGCGGAACCGTATAAGCGAGGAGGTCGGTGCGACGGGCGCGGCCGGCCGGGCCGGCTCGGGTGTGTGAGCCACGGGGGTCGATTCCCTCCACTCGTGAAGAAGATGCTGCGGCGATGGCTGCGACTACTGTGCCAAGCTCTGTGCACGCGATAAGATACGAGCCGAGGTCTCACCGAGGACCGGTATCACGATGGGCGCTGCGGGTGCCCGAACTCGAGTTGCGGGAGCATCGGCCGTCGGAATACGGTCCTGAGTACGATCGGGTCGATGGGTCGGCGAGTGCTTGGTGCTCGGTGCTTCGCTGCCTACCTACTACCGCGACCACGGCCTGCGGGTGCCGATGGTGGTCGTCCGCCACGTCCGTTAGCTCGTGTTCTCGCCATACGCGAGAGAATAGAATATGGAAAGATTTAATTTCATGATAACACAAATCGCACGATATGAATCCAAGAAAATGGGGTTTCAAAGTTTCTGTAGCCCCTCGAAGATAGATACGGACGTCTACGTACCGATCTGCGAAAGCCTACTAAGCCGGCTCGTGACTCGCGAGTCCTAATAACCTAGAGCTTTGATACCAACTTGTCACGACCCAAATGCGGTCGTGATGGCGCCCAACAATCAAGCTAGGCCGGCCAGACCAACAATTTAATTAACACGAAGATATCAGTCCCAAATGGACAACCCGATAAGAATATATGAGTTTAAGAACTCCGATAATAATAGTAAAGAACAAAATGCTGACACTCCCGAAGATCCGGAGTCACGAGTCTAGAGCCTGTAATAAAACCCGACGGGAAATAGAGAGTACGATATAGAAGTACTCGAGTACGAATACAAAATACAAAATAACAGCGGAAATGAGAGGAGAAGCTAGGTTGTGCGGACGTAGGCAGAGCTACCTCGGCAACTCGATGTGACACGCAAACGGCTGGAGATGCCGTCTGTTGCTCACCGAGTACACGAGTACGCACGCAAGGTGCGGGGAGTAGGGGTGAGTACTAAGTACTCGGTGAGTAACAAATATATATAAGTAGGTGACAGTAAGAAATCCACAAAATACCACAATATGAAGCTACACTACGGTCCGAATCTCCTACGAACTAGCGACAACAATACAATACGGCTACCACGGAGTAATTCGACAAATACAGATGCGATGCGATGCACGTAACCGCTACGGCGTGTGGCCCGATCCAATTTAACATCGACGACGCTCGGCTGGGGGTGTGTACGGACTCGGAGGGGCCTACGGCCCGAGCGCAATGCTGCTGCGGCGTGCGGCCGTTCCTCATATCAACCGACTGCGGCGTGCGGCCGAGTCCCGTACTCGGTGCACGATAAGCAATTAAGTCACAAAACGAGTTCATTTTTCTTAATTCCGGTTCTCGATTCATAATTTATGAAAAATACTTTAACTTTATTAAATTTGTAAAAGCGGTGACTTAGCATTTCAAAAGTGTGATTTCAATTTCCGGGACTGAGATCAGTGATTTAAGCAATTATAGCTATCACGTAATTATTGTCCTCTAAGGACGCTACAGATCGGCACAAGGCCCCAAATAAGGCTTACAGCCCACAAGTATATCAAATACAATGTATTTCCAACACTAACAACATTTTATTCATTTCCGGGATGGACCAAGTCTCAATCCCCAGTTACAACCAATCCCGCACCTGCCACGGTGTGCGAGTCACGCCCTACTAGCGTCACAATGTGCTAAGCCGGGGTTTCGAACCCTCAAGCTACCATATACACAAACTACTCACCTCTAGCCGGTCGTAGACTCGTCCGCGATGCCTTTTCCTTTGAATTTCGCTGCCTCGTGTGTATAATCTAGTCAAATAACAATAATTATATCAAATACGGGTCAAATAATCATAACCCATTTCAATTTACATGAAATTCGCATAAATACACCAAGTTGGTAAAATCCGACCCCGGGCCCACTGCTCGGAAAATTTCGAAATTAGTACCAACGCGATCCTTGTCTCTCCACGAGTCCGTGCATATAAAATTTATCGAAATCGGAGTTCAAATGACCTTCCAAATCCAAAAATCCCGTTTTCAATATTTTGGCCACATTTCTTCAAGATTTCAACCCAATTTGATGAAGATTGATGTTAATACTACCATAAAATGATGTTTTTGAGTCAAGAATCTTACCTCCGACGAATACCCGATGACTTCTCAGTGATTTCCTCGAGTTTTCTTCTCTCTAGGGCTCAAAATTGAGTTTTTGGGGGTGTAAACCCGTAAGCTCTCTGTTCTGCAATTTAATTCACTGCCAGAGACTTTTGTTCTTCGCGTTCGCGTGAGCACCCACGCGTTCGCGATGAACAGCTCTACCTTACTCTTCGCGAACGCGACGCTTACCACGCGTTCGCGATGCTCAATTCCAGTTACCCTTCGCGAACGCGACGCCAACCACGCGTTCGCGATGTTCAAACTCCCAGCCGCCCAGATTCCTTCTACGCGTTCGCGATACACCTCCCGCGAACGCGAAGCACAACACCCACGACCCTACGCGAACGCGACCCAAGCAACGCATTCGCGATGCTCAACACCCCTGGCCTACGCGAACGCGTCTCCCCCTCCCGCGAACGCGATTCACTGAAAGGCTTGGCCTTCGCGAATGCGACACTTGTCACGCGAACGCGAAGGCTTAAGGGCCTGGGCAGAACCTGCAGTTTTTCTGCAGATTTTTGCCAAGTCCAAATGCCCGGTTGATGGTCCGAAATCATCCCGAGGCCCCCGGGACCCCAACGAAAACCACCAACACACTCCAAAACATGATACGGACTTGTTCCAATCATAAAAACACCATACTAAACATCAAAATCTCCATTTATTCACGAATTCAAGCCTAAGTTTCTTCAAAACTTTCAAAACTAACATTCAATCCAAAACCCGATCAAACGATGTCCGAATGACCTGAAAATTTGCAGACATATCCAAAATCACATAACGAAGCTACAAAAATTGTCGGAATTCCATTCCGACCCCGGATCAAAATATCACCTACCATCCGGTTTTCGCCAAAATTCAACCTTCGCCAATTCAAGCCTAAAACTACACCGGACCTCCGAATTCAATTCCGATTGTTCTCCTAAGTCATAAATGATCCCCGGAACTAGTCGAATCATCAGAATCCGATTCCGAGCACTCTAAATCAATAGTCAACTCTTGGTTGACTTTCCATATTCAAGCTTTCTTTAAACATGCTATTTGTTTCATTTTCAATCCAATTTACTCCTAACTCACCCGATATATTCTAATACTGATTTAAAAGCATAATATATGTAAATGCAAGGTAACGGGGTGGTAATTCCCGTAACGACATGCACTTAACTCTAGTGATACGGAGGCGCATCAAAGGAGATAGAGATGACTAGGAAAGTGGGCTCTTTGTGAGAGGCGGAACTAGCCAACAGGGAAAGAGAAAATCAAAGTACAAATAAAAGTCTCTTCTGAACAAGAAGAATACAGAGTGTTGGGTTGTGGCAAGAAGGGGCACTTTGAATGAGATTGCCCAATGTCAAAGTCCAAGGAAAAGGCGATTGCATCTACAGTTGAATATGTACATGATTTTGATAATGATTATATACTAATAACATCGTGTATTAATAGTAGTTATGGAAACAAATGGGTGTTAGATTATGCTTGTACTCAGCATTGACGTTCCGAAAACACTTGTTTAGCAGCTATGAGTAAAGTGGAGGAATTATAGTAATGAGCAATAATGCAACTTGTGCAATAGTTGGCATTAGCTTAGTTCGAGTTCGCTGCCATGATGGAGTTGTGAGGACTATTACACAAGTCTGTCATGTTCCTAATCTGAAGAAGAATTTGATCTCTTGGGAACAAGGCTACAGGTACATGAGCGAAGCAGGAACTGTGAATGTGACTAAAGGTTCTTTAGTCATGCTGAAAGGCAAGCTGGAGAACGACCTTTACACATTGGCCGAAAGCACCATTGCTGGCTTTGCAAATGTATCTATTATGCTGTTATCTAATGATGACAAGGCAAGACTATGGCACATGAGACTGGGTCATATGAGCGCACGTGGACCGGAGATGTTGAGCAATCATAACCTTTTGGAACGTGAGAAGATCATCACACTTGACTTCTGTGAGCACTGTGTTCTAGGGAAGCAGAAGAATGTCAGCTTCAGCACTTGCAAACACAAGATACGAGGAGTGCTAGACTACATCCATTCAGATTTATGGGGTTCCTCTAAACTTCCATTGAAGGGCGGAAAGAGGTATATGTCACTTTTATTGATGATTTCTCACGAAAGGTTTGGGTGCATTTTTTGGAAACAGCCTCTCTGCCCTCCCGGGTAGAGGTAAGGCCTGTCTACATATTACCCTCCCCAGACCCCACTTTGTGGGAATATACTGGGTTGTTGTTGTTGTTGTGGTTTGGGTGCATTTTTCGAAGGCAAAAAGTGATGCTTTTGACGCATTTAAAGAGTGGAAGATTTAGGTTGAAAATCAAATGGAGCGGAATATCAAGTATCTTCGCACAGACAATGCCTTGGAGTTTTGCAATGAAGAGTTTAACGAATTATGCAAGGTTCATATGATCTCAAGACATAGGACTGTCAGGCATACACTACAGTAGAATGGAGTTGCCGAGAGAATGAACCGAACTCTTCTTGAAAAGGCTCGTTGTATGCTCATACAAGCCAAAATGTCCAAAGTATATTGGGCTGAAGTAGTTCACACTGCTGCTCATATTGTCAATCAATTTTCAGCATCGACAATTGACTTTAAGACTCCGAATGAGGTATGGTCAGGTGAACCCTTTAACTATTCATACTTACGAGTATTTGGGTGTCCAACTTATTATCACGTTAATGAAGAAAAGCTTGAGCCAAGGGCTAAGAACGCCATATTCATAGGGTATGTGATGGCGCCTACTCGTAGAAGTTAGGCAAACCAAATTTAATTACTTTTCCTTTAATAAACAAGCCTTTTAAGAATCCTTCGATAATCATATTTAAACAATAAAAAAGTCAACAATAATAAGTGAAAGTCTTATATTTAAATAACTAAACAAGATACTGAATTGCAACATAATCTCTACCTAAGAATTGGAGTCACATACTCACGAACATCTAAGAAGTACTAAATACAAAGTTTGCAAGAAACATAAATCTGTTTGTCTCGAATACAAGGAGGCAACAGTCTAAAAGAGAGAATAAGAGAGAGATGCCGGTCCTACCGACGCCTCCAAGGCTACATCGGGTCTCCCGATACTGAAAACATGCTCACGTGCTAATGCTGCTGCTATTCGAAACCTGGACCTGGCAAAAAATGTACAGAGTGTAGCGTCAACACAACTGACCCCATGTGCTGGTAAGTGTCTAGCCTAACCCCGACGAAGTAGTGACGAGGCTAGACTGGACATCACATAAAACTGTGCAAATATATATATACGAGTACAACGGAAAATAGCAAGAACATTACAGTTTAAACTGAGGAAGGGAGCATGCTTCAGGGGTAACAATTAGAAACAAATATCAGAAATAATGGTAAGTACATCTACAGTTTAGTTTCTAGCAATAATGAAAAGACAAAGCAACTTTCATATTCAACTTATCTCGTTGCAAGCGTGCAACCCGCTCCCATTTCAATATCACTCGTGGTTGGCGTACCACTCGCTCCCATCTCACTATATCATGTGTGATAGGCGTACCACTCAATCCCATCTCAATATATCATGTGTGGTAGGCGTACCACTCGATCCTATCTCAATAAATCATGTGCAAGGGATCAAGACAATATAATAAGTTTTCCCAGCAACGGAGCAAAATATCAAATCAACTATCCCAGCAAAGGAGATCCAGCTATAACCAAACTTATTAATTTCTACTTAACACAATTAATACCAATGCTCAGTCATAACAATTACTTGCTCAGTTTTAAGGGCCTTCAACCAAGTTCTCATAAGCAACATTTAAGAATATAACAATTTAAGACTTATGGTCATGCTAGACACCAATGTATAGATACTCGTCACCATGCCTATACATAGCACTCGATCAATTAGCAAGTAGCAAATAAGACTCAACTCCTATTCCCTCAAGCTGGGGTTAAACCAAACATTTACCTCAACTTTCTCGGCCAAATCAATCCACAACAACCGCTTTCCCTATCGAAATCGGCTTCAACTCAATCAAATCTATACAATAACGACTTCACGATATCAATATATGCTAAACAAATCAAACCTAATGCCTAATTATAGATTTCCAAACTTTCATCGCAAAACTTCCAAAATCGCCCCCGGGCCCGCTTGGTCAAAACATGATGTTCGGACCAAAATCAAAATCCCCCATCCACCCACGAGCCCGAATATATAATTTGTTTTCAAATTCGACCCAAAAACGAGGTCTAAATCAAGAAAATATAGGAAGCCCTAACTCTACCCATTTCCCCCAATGTCTACCCTAGATTACATGATTTGAGCTTAGGAATTTGATAAATCATAAAGGAAAATGAAGGAAACAAGTTAAACAATACTTACCCAAAAGCTTTGGTGCAGAAGTGCTCTAACAATCGCGTAGGGGCCGTGGAGAAGAAGAGTTCGTGTGTTTTTGGGTGAAAAATCCCATCACTGTTCTGTTTTGAAAACTTAAAATATCTGGGAAAAAATGCCCTATGCGATCGCGGAAGAAGGATTGTGATCGCATAGGGTGAGGAAAATTGACTGTTGCGATCGCAGGAGGACTATTGCGAACACATAGAAGAAACAGACCCCATTATGGACTTTTGGTTTTTATAAATTGCGATCGCGAAAAAGTAATGTGATCACATTCAACAAAATAGGGCACCTGGAGTTTAACCTTATGCGATCGTGGATGGCCTATACGATCGCATCACCAGAACTGAATTTTGTGCAATTTTTTTCTAAGTTCAAAACACTCCGAAACACTTCCAAAAATACTCCCGAGCCCTCGGGGCTCCTAACCAAACACACACTAACTCGACAACATCCTACGAACTTAACCGTGCAATCAGATTGCCAAAATAACATAAAAAACAAGGAATCAAACCTCAAAACTCATGTTTTTCTTTGAAATTTTCATAAAGCGTCAAATTTTCATTTTAAGTCCGAAATACGTCAAACGACTTCCAATTTCAATCAAATTTTACAGAAAACGCTTAAATCATATATAAGACTTGTATCGGGCGTCGGAACCAAAATACGAGTCCGATATCACAGTCTTCTAATCAAATTTCGTTTCTAATTTCCTTAATAATTTCACAGAAAAATTTATTTCTCGGGCTCTAGACCTCGGAATTCGACTCTGGGCATATGCCCGAGTCCCATATTTTCCTGCGGACCCTCCGGGACTGTCAATTCACGGGTTCGGGTCCATTTACCAAAAATATTGATTGAAATCAAATATATCCATATTAATATCAAAATCAGAAAAGGGTCAAAACTGCCCTTAGACTATTGGGGTCGGTACAATAATACCATCCGTTCACCTATTTTGAAAATATTGTCCTCATCGTTATCTTTTCGGCTCAAGAATACCCTTACGACTAACGACCATGTTAGGTAAAAAAAAATTTAATTAATTTCCACGTGTCATAACGGAAAAAAGGTCAAACCTGCCCCTAGACTATTGGAGTTGCTACAATAATACCGGTGATACTAATATTGTCTCCTTTTGTCCTTTGTCTTTTTGTTTTTGTTAGATGTCCTAATCCCATGTATAGTAGGTTTATAATATGTCCTAGTTTGATACGTAGTAGGAGTAGAATATGTATTATAAATAGGGCTCATTGTATCATTGTTAATACATCAATAATATATTCTTCTTCCGTGCTTTCTCACATGGTATCAGAGCCACCGTGAGAAATTAATCGTTGTGCCTCATTCCAACGATATCCGGAAAGAAATAACTCAGTCACCGTGCAATTTTCCGGTGACCTAAGTGACTAATTGCGTAAAAGTCACTAATTATCAGTGTTGTGCAAAATCCAACACCACCAAAAGCTTACCCACATAATTCCGACCAACCCCCAGAAATTTCACCGGGAAACTCCACCCCACGCGCCCCCACGCGCCTGCCGGAGCACTGCCGCCGGCGGCGCGTCAGCCTCACGCGCCGGCGCGTGAGTGCCCTTCCCGACCAGATTTCAAAATTTTTTCTTCAGGCAGCCTGTTCGCGTGGCCTTTCCGAGCCCACCCATCTAGTTCAAATCCAATTCTGACCACTTTTAATATTTTTCGGTATCTACAGTATTGTTCCGGCAAAAAAGGCTATTTCCGGCCAGATTTTCGAAAACTTTCTTTGGAAACAGTGTTGTCGCCTGAGAATTCCGAGCCTACCCATCCTGTTTTCGTTCGATTCCGACCACTTTGAAATTTTTCCGGTAGCTACAGTACTTTTTCAGCAAAAACAGTATTTTCAGCATCTGTTTCAGAGAACTTTCGGTTGATTCTTTTTGTTATCTGGTGATAATCCTACTATGTCTTTGGGAATCGATGCTTTAGGGTCTAGAAACCCGGGTTCTGGCAGTTCTGGTGTTATGATTACCTCAGAACCTTTAATGGGAGGTTCAAATTACTTAGATTGGGCTTCATCTGTCGAGTTGTGGTGTAAAGGTCAAGGAGTTCAAGATCACTTAACTAAAAAGGCTGGCGAAGGTGATGAAAAGGCCATAACACAGTGGGAGAAGGTCAATGCTCAGTTATGTAGTATCCTGTGGTGATCTATTGATTCCAAGTTGATGCCGTTGTTCCGTCCATTCCAGACTTGTTATTTAGTTTGGGAAAAGGCTCGTAATCTCTACACTAATGACATATCTCGTTTCTATGATGTAATATCGCGAATGACAAACTTGAAGAAACAAGAATTAGATATGTCTACTTACTTGGGACAAGTTCGGGCAGTCATGGAAGAATTTGAGACGTTGATGCCAGTTTCTGCTAGTATTGAAAAACAACAAGAGCAACGACAGAAGATGTTTCTAGTTCTTACACTCGCTGTCCCGTGGAGTGAGTCTAGTGCTTCCCTTTAGGCTAGTCCAACTGTCCCTACAGTTGATGAATTATTCTCTCGATTACTTCGCCTTGCTGCAACACCTAGCCACCCAGTAAACTGATCACAGACACTTGACTCATCTGTCCTCGTATCCCAATCAGTGGACAATCGGGCATCTCATACTATGGAGAATAGACGAGGAGGAGGTCGTTTTGGAAGATCTAGACCCAAGTGCTCTTATTGTCATAAACTTGGACACACTCGTGATGTATGCTATTCTCTACATGGCCGCCCACCCAAAAATGCTTATGTTGCTCAGACTGAGACTACAGGTAACCAGGGATTTTCTTTATCTGAAGGGGAGTATAATGAGTTCCTTCGATATCGAGCAAGTAAGCAGACATCTCCACAAGTAGCTTCTGTTGCTCAGACTAATACTTCTGTTGCTGGTAATTCCTTTGCTTGTGTTTCCCAGTCTAGTCCTTCTGAACAATGGGTTGTGGACTCAGCCGCTTCTGATCATATCTCTGGTAATAAATCACTTTTGTCAAATATTGCATATTCACGGTCTCTTCCCTCTGTTACTTTAGCCAATGGGTCTCAAACCAAAGCAAAAGGAGTTGGACAAGCGAATCCCCTACCCTCTGTCACTCTAGATTCCGTTCTTTATGTCCCTGGCTGTCCTTTTAATCTTGCATCTGTTAGTCGTTTGACTCGTGCCCTTCATTGTGGTATATATTTTATTCATGATTCTTTTATTATGCAGGACCGCAGTACAAGACAAACGATTGGAACAGAACTTGAATCGGAAGGGCTTTACTACCTTAACTCCCTCAAATCCTCCAAGGCATGTCTAGTTACGGATCCTCCGGACCTAATTCACAGACGTTTAGGACATCCAAGCTTATCCAAGCTTCAGAAGATGGTGCCTAGTTTGTCTAGTTTATCCACATTAGAGTGTGAGTCATGTCAGCTCGGGAAACATACTCGAGCCTCTTATCCTCGTAGTATTGAGAGTCACGCAAAGTCTATTTTTTCTTTAGTTCATTCTGATATATGGGGTCCTAGTAGAGTTAGTTCAACCTTAGGATTTCGTTATTTTGTTAGTTTCATTGATGATCATTCACGATGTACTTGGATTTTCTTAATGAAAGATCGTTCTGAGTTGTTTTCTATATTCCAGAATTTTTGTGCTGAAATTAAAAATCAATTTGGTGTCTCTATTCGCACTTTTCGCAGTGATAATGCCTTAGAATATTTATCCACTCAATTTCAGCAATTTATGACTTCTCAAGGAATTATTCATCGGACCTCTTGTCCGTATACCCCTCAGCAAAATGGGGTTGCAGAGAGAAAGAATAGGCACATCATTGAGACTGCTTGCACACTTCTCGTTGAATCTCATGTTCCGCTGCGTTTTTGGGGCGATGCAGTTCTCACAGCTTGTTATTTAGTTAATCGGCTGTCTTCCTCTCCCATCCAGAATCAGACACCGTATGCAGTATTGTTTCCCCAATCACCTATATACTCTGTTCCCCTCGTGTTTTTGGAAGCACTTGTTTCGTTCATAACTTAGCCCCTGGAAAAGATAAGTTAGCTCCTCGTGCTCTCAAGTGTGTCTTCCTTGGTTATTCTCGTGTTCAGAAGGGATATCGTTGTTACTCACTTGATCTTCGTAGGTACTTTATGTCCTCCGACGTCACATTTTTTGAGTCTAAACCTTTCTTTACCTCTTCTGACCATTCTGACCCCCTTGATATATCTGCGGTCTTACCTATACCGACCTTCAAGGAGCCTACTATAGCTCCTCCTTCTACTTCCGCCACAGAAGCCTTACCCGAGTCTCCTATAGCTCCTCCTTCACCTTTCACTATAGAAGTCTTATCCATTCCAGCAGTTGAGGAGTCTTGTGTGGTTCCTCCTAGACTCCCTGCCACAGGAACACCACTTTTGACATATCATCGTCGTCCGCGCTCAGCATCAGGCCCAGCTGATTCATGTCCTGCACCTGACCCTGCCAATACTGCGGACTTGTCTCCTCTTAATCAGCCGATTGCACTTCGGAAAGGTATACGGACCACCCTTAATCCTAATCCCCATTATATCGGTTTGAGCTATCATCGTTTGTCATCACCCTATTATGCTTTTCTATCTTCTTTGTCCTCTGTTTCCATCCCTAAGTCAACAGGTGAAGCATTGTCTCATCCAGGATGGCGACAGGCTAAGATTGACGAGATGTCTGCTTTACATACGAGTGGTACTTGGGAGCTCGTTCCTCTTCCTTCGGGTAAATCTACTGTTGGTTGTCGTTGGGTGTATGCAGTCAATGTTGGTCCTGATGGTAAGGTTGATCGTCTAAAGGCTCGTCTTGTTGCCAAAGGATATACTCAAATATTTGGGCTTGATTACAGTGATACCTTCTCTCCTGTGGCTAAGATAGCATCAATCCGCCTTTTTCTATCCATGGCTGCTGTTCGCCATTGGCCCCTCTATCAGCTAGACATTAAGAATGCTTTTTTACACGGTGACCTTGAGGATGAAGTTTATATGGAGCAACCACCTGAGTTTGTTGCTCGGGGAGTCTCGTGGCCTTGTATGTCGCTTGCGTCGGTCACTTTATGGTCTAAAGCAGTCTCCCTGAGCCTGGTTTTGTAAGTTCAGCACAGTTATCCGGGAATTTGGCATGATTCAGAGTGAAGCTGATCACTCTGTATTCTATCGGCATTCTGCCTTGAGTCTCTCTATTTATCTAGTGGTCTATGTTGATGACATTGTTATTACCGGCAATGACCGGGATGGTATTACAAAATTAAAGCAACATCTCTTGCAACACTTTCAGACTAAGGATCTGGGCAAACTAAAGTATTTTCTTGGTATTGAGGTTGCTCAGTCTAGCTCGGGTATTGTGATCTCACAACGAAAGTATGCCTTAGATATTCTTGAAGAGACAGGAATGACAGGTTGTAGACCGGTTGACACCCCGATGGATCCAAATTCTAAACTTATGCCAGGACAGGGGGAGCCTCTTAGCGATCCTGCAAGATATAGACGGCTGGTTGGTAAATTAAATTACCTTACGGTGACAAGACCTGACATTTCCTTTTCTGTGAGTGTTGTGAGTCAGTTTATGGATTCTCCGTGTGATAGTCATTGGGATGCAGTTGTTCGCATTCTTCGGTATATAAAATCAGCTCCAGGCAAAGGTTTATTGTTTGAGGATAGAGGTCATGAGCAGATTGTTGGATACTCAGATGCTGATTGGGTAGGATCACCTTCTGATAGACGTTCTACGTCTGGTATTGTGTCTTGGTAGGAGGAAATTTGGTGTCCTGGAAGAGCAAGAAACAGAATGTGGTTGCTCGATCTAGTGCAGAAGTAGAATATCAAGCGATGGCTATGGCGACATGTGAGTTAATTTGGATCAAACGGTTGCTCAAGGAGTTGAAATTTGGTGAGATTAGTCAGATGGGACTTGTTTGTGATAATCAAGCTGCTCTTCATATTGCGTCAAATCCAGTGTTCCATGAGAGAACTAAACACATTGAGATTGATTGTCACTTTGTTAGAGAAAAGATACTCTCGGGAGATATTGCTACAAAGTTCGTGAAGTCAAATGATCAGCTGGCAGATATTTTCACCAAGTCCCTCACTGGTCCTCGTATTAACTACATATGTAACAAGCTCGGTACATATGATTTGTATGCACCAGCTTGAGGGGAGTGTTAGATGTCCTAATCCCATGTATAGTAGGTTTATAATATGTCCTAGTTTGATACGTAGTAGGAGTAGAATATGTATTATAAATAGGGCTCATTGTATCATTGTTAATACATCAATAATATATTCTTCTTCCGTGCTTTCTCACATGTACATTCATATCCTTCTTGTTCTTCTCATCCTTTTTTTGACCTTGCACTCTATTAGGCAAAATATTTAAATAATTTCCACGTGTCATCGTCCCATTGGCCTAACTTAAAACTCACTTAAATTAAAATAAACTCACACACATTCTAAGACACTTTTCTCTGTTTCTTTCTCCTCTTTCTTTTAAAAATTATTCCACCAACTAGAACTTACATACGCCTATTTTTTTCCCTAAGCAAACAAAACCCTCTCGTATAGTTAATCACCTTCCTTTTCCTATTTCTTTGTCTATTAAATGTACACATCAATACTCCTTTTTTTCATCACAGAAATACCATTGATCATCAATTTTTCTTACTACACTTTACTGCTTCATACAATAAGCTCAATCAAGAGTTTATTACAGTCACATTCACCAATAAGTCGTATTTTCTCATATTCTCATGCATATGATCTCAAATATTTCTCTTAATTTAACTGTCTCTTTTTTAAATTGGCGGTGTTGATATAACCTAAAGAGCATCCTCGTACAATAACTTAATTTATAGACATGATCGGATGTTCAGACTATAGTGAGCCGATGAAGAAGAAAAATATCGAGGTCCGAGTAGAGACCAAATAAAATATTGGTATAATCAAAATTGGACGCGGAGTTGTTAAGAAATATGCAACAAAAGATATTGCAAATGCTCAATGATACACTCTGTTAGTGTTCATATATGGTCTGAAAGTTGAATGACGTAAAGTATTGGTTACTAAAATTGGTTGTCTGAAAATAAAACTTTAATGATGTTTGTAGTGATTATTCAAATAGAGTGCAAGGTCAAAAAAAGGATGAGAAGAACAAGAAGGATATGAATGCACACACGCTAGAGGTGCAGGGTAAAGGGGATGGGGGTTAGATTTTTTGAGATGAGGGGTATTATTGTACCAACTCCAATAGTTTAGGGGCAGGTTTGACCTTTTTTCCGTTATGACACGTGGAAATTAATTAAATTTTTTTTGTCTAACATGGCCATTAGTTATAAGGGTACTCTTGAACCGAAAAGATAACGGTGAGGGCAATATTTTCAAAATAGGTGAACGGAGGGTATTATTGTACTGACCCCAATAGTCTAGGAGCAGTTTTGACCCTTTTCCGTATCAAAATTTATCATTTTCCATACCGAAGTCATATTTAAGCTTTCCGGCTACATGCCAGGATTGCGCCCGCAAATCGAAGCAAACCCAAATGAGGTCTTTGAGGCCTCGGAAGCACAGAAAAAGTAGAGAAACAAGTGATGACCCATTTGGCTAGTCACAAAAGCATATTGTTCATGTCACGAACATGTATTAGTTTCAGCAGTTCTGATGTAGAACTTAACTAGCTAAACAAAATTTTAATTATCTTTTCCCATAGTAGATGTGAACATGTGATTTTTTTTCTCCGTAAAAGAATTATAAAGTTACAAGCATTTTCCCCCTAAATCATGGATTGATGAGTCTTACTGTCCTTTTGGCACTTCTATTGATCAGGTTGTGATGGGGCGCCGTTGCTACCCCTTCTTTACATATTTACAAATATTGCTTTCAACATATCAATTCTCAATCTTGTGAAAATCTCGACTGCTGTGATTTCATCCCTTGTTGTGATGTCATCAGGTTCTCTCTCCCTCTCACGGACGCTCCGAACACAATACTTAGAGTTGTTGTTTATATTCAACTTTTTTGCAGTCCTATGACCAACTACATCTTTTTTCTTCTCTGCTTTTGTAGTGCCTTTATCAATGTATCTTCTCTCCATACCGCTGCCATATCTCCCAGAAGGTTCAGTTTTGAGCCCCTATTTTCTTCTCGGTAGTGTTGTCCTTCTCATTGGTCTTATCTTGTATAACATACCACGGGCTCAGAAGCAGGACAAAGAATTGTGACTCGTTCGAATCATTGCAACTGATGTCCTATCAAGTTTCTGGATTTAATAGTCAACATCTTGGAAAGGCATCAATCCACAAGGGTGTAATCTCCATCTTCTAAGATGCATTGTTGCCTGGCTAAACGGTGCGGCCTACCAGCACAATGGATTCAACAATGTCATGGTTTATTGACTAATCCCTACTGGATGTCATCACAGGCTAAGGTATGGTTAACCACCACAAGCATTGACGTATTCTGGGGTGTACTTGCACTGTTAGAGTGTTTTGACATTAAGTGGATCACAATACCAAAGGACTCTTGCTATGAAGTGCCTACGGTTGATTAAAGAAATTTAATTGCTCGATCTTTTTGCTGAGGTTTTCCTGCAAAAGAGACATTTGTGTAATCGTTTTCTTTTTCTTTAATGGGTATGCATAAGACTCCAGAAATAAATTTATTCGAAGTAATTATTTCGATTGCAAGAATAGGAAAAGAAATTTAGGCTATCAAGTAGCGAAGCGAGTTATCTATTGCCAGCTTTTCCTTTTCTGTTATTCCAGTGGAGTCTTCACCATATGGTGAAACAAGTTATGTAATGTCATTATCTGTGAATGCTAAGAATATCGATCTGTCATTATGTAAACTTTCCTGTATCCTTTATAATGAAGAGTTTACTCAGCCTTTTAACTTGTGGTATGAACAATACCAATCACAACTTTTGTGGAGATCAGTTAATCCCCCCCCCCCCCCCCCCATACAACGCACACACAAACAAATATTTTATTTTAGGTCTCATTTGTTTTTTTTTTTTAAGATTAAGACGTCTGAATCTGAATACACATTTGAAAATCAAGATGTGTATTAAGATTAAAACACCTGAATTTGAATACATATTTGAATATATTTAGATATGTATTAAGAGCTGAATAGAAATAATTAAGACTATTTGATTTTTAACATCTGAATGTATAAAATTTATCTTTATTTGAGAATTAATAAACATAAAATTCAAATGAAATACTAACTAATCTAATATTTTGTCAATAAAATATATAGTTTTTTTAAAAATATGATAGTTGTCGGTGGTGATGGCTAAACCGGGTCAAATTAGAGTATAACGTATTAGCGATTCTGGGGTTTAATTAATTTTAAGAGAGTCGCCACCTAATTAATTCTAAGATGAATTAGGATACCTATTTAAAAAATTAAGTAACACTCTGTCTTATGGTCTTTAACCTAAAGATTTTAAGTAAGTTTTAAATATTTTAAAAGGAAGGTTTTTAAATCACCTTTTAAAATCCGTTAATATCGGTTAACCGTCCGAACTTAGGTATTTAAGCTAAAGCATATGATATGAATACATCACGCAGGTATTTTGATAACTAGTGAAAATAGTTTGTAATTACTAAATATGCGCACATTAGTTAAAATAGCAATTTGTAAAAATGGCTCAACAATAAGTTAAATTTGAAAAGCAAGTGGACCGGATTAGTCAAGGCGTCTTTATAAGTATTGTGAAAAATATTAGCTGGGTGTTAACATTTGAAATTATTAATAATTGAAATCAGACAAGTTAGGACAAGTTAAGACAAGTTAGAAAGTAAATAAATACTATCCCTATTTGTAAAATAATTTGTCTAATAACGTTCTTCATTGTTTAAAAAAGAAAAAAGTACTTATTGTAGCTTAATATAATAATTGCGATCGAAGATAGATTAAGAAAGTCGGTAAAAACATGTTCCGCATATGCACTTTACAGTACTTAAGTTATCTTTTGAACCTGTTTTTTACTTCTTAAAAAAATGTTTGATATAATATTAAACTTACCAGCAAATGAATATTCTAATGAAAAAGTTTATTAAATTACTGACTTTAGATATCTTATTCTGATTACCATACCAATGTAATATAAGTACTAGAGCAAAGAACCTATCTGATTAAACTCAAGCGTGAAATAAAACTCAAATACACAAACAAAGTAAGAAGCACGAAGGTGAGATGAAGCGAATGAAAAAAAAAAAAAGATGAATAAGGATGCCATAGGCGTCCCCAAGCATTTTGCTTGTGTTTTCTTCTTCTTGCTATCTGGGTTTATCTAAAGGAGTGTGGGATGTGATGATTCCATGCTCGGGCGGGGAAGAGTCTTGCTTTAAGACTCCATATGTCGCTCAAGTGTACATGTAAAGAGAAGACAAAAGAAAATAAAATTAGGGAAATTTCTCACTTATAACATATTAATTTATAAAGTGAACCAAGTAATCACGGTACCATACCGAAAGACCGTGTAATATCAATCCTTAAAAGAATAAGCACATGACGTTAAAACTAATTCATCTCAAGATCTAATCCCAAAATGGTTGATAATGATGGCGACTATGATTGAGCATGAATGTGGCGTGGTAGTGGTGGTGGTGATGGTTGATATTGATAGGCGGTGGTGGAAGTTAATAATGGATATGTGATGCATCTTAATTAAATTAAGTCGTGGTATAGACCTTAATCATACATACCTATTAAGACCCATTAAGTGGTTGTAAAGTAAAAAAATAAACACACTTAATGATTAAAATTTGAATAATTAAGATACACACTTAATATTTGAGATCTGAATGATGAAGATTCAAACATCCATTAAGTACAAACAAATGAGGCCTTAAACACCATTTTATCATATGTTCCATTTTGAATGCCCCTGTGTTATACTCACTAGATCTCGCTCCAAAACTTCTCTCAACAGAAAAGTAGAATGCATCAACTTAACAAACGACAAAGGTAAATGTGGGTTAGTAATTTGCGACTTAATAACCAATCCTTAGAATCTGTTTGGAAAGTCATCCTGTAATTGGAATTAGTATAGTTACTACCCTATTAATTACATAATTATGTAATTACGATGAGTTTTTTGTTTGTCATAGTATAATTATAGTATAATTACAAGTTTACTGTTTGATTGCACAAGTATAATTACACAGTTAGATTAAATTTTAAATTAAGTAATTATCAAAACTTAAATAATATAACAGATTTATGCCTATAAAATTCTATAAGTATAAATGATATTATATTTTGTATTTAAGATGTATATTTTTCCTGAAAATACATTAATTTAGAAAAAATCGTATATTTATAACTAATATTGTAAATATACAATTTTTTCTAAATTAATGTATATTCACGAAAACTATACGTCTTAAATACAAAATATAATATCATTTATACTTATAAAAATGTATAGGCATATTTTCTATAAGAATATCATGGAATTCATGTTTGATAAAATAAATTAATATTTTTAAATATAATATCATAAGATTATTCAAATGTTTGACAAAACTAATCTATCAATTCTAACTCTAAAATGAACAACACGCAATAAGAGCCAATACTACTAAAATGAGTGAATTGGAACCATGAATATAACACAATTTTAAAATTCAAAAAAAAAAATAATAGTTTTACATATGTCAAATTATAATATAATAATAGTAAGTTCCAGTGCAACTTAATAATTAGGAAACATGATAAGTTTATAATCACATTTAACAACAAATTAATTGCATCACTCATTATATGTCAAGTTTGTTAATGACTCATTATTTCTAATATTAGGAGGTGTAGTTTTAAAAAATAGAATAATAAAATAAATAAAAATAAAATATAAGAAATTACATGGAATCACAAGAAGTAAAGATAGAGAAATAAAAGATAAATAATATACAAAAAAAATATTATGTAAAATTTCAAAAGAAATTAAAAATTAAAATAAAATTAAAAAAATAGAATAGTAGAAATAAGAAGTTACAAAAAAATAAATTAATATAAAAACAAAAAAGAAAGAAACTAAAAACAGCCTTGAATTACATAGTGTAATTACCACCAACTAAGCACTGGATCATGTCAGCCCCTATTGCGTGAAATACACTCTCTCAAACGCGAGTTGCCTACCTAAAATTACGTTTTTTCCCCCGAAAATAATGTGGAACCCACTTAATTTTCACATTCCCTTCTCCAATTTTCTTCTCCACCTTTCAACACTTTCCTCAACCCTAAATCACCTCTGCCTCTATTACAAAATCACAAAGTTACCAAATATATCTTCACACCAATTCAACAATTTGAAATATTATTCAAAATGGAGGTTCTTGGACAGGGATTTGGTTGGGTCCATAATCAGTTTCATTTTATGGACAGAAGCTTCACAACGCTTTCAACCAAATTTTAATTTATTTTATCGAGTATTACTATCTTAAACAAAGAACAAAATCTACCTAATTCCATTTGATTCACATTTGTTTTTTGGTACTTGTTTGATTCAAAAGATATTGGAACCTTACTGAATAAATCAATCAAAAAAATTAAAAGGGTAAATCTTAGTTAAACATAATAAATTCCATATCAGTGAACTAGTCAAAAAGAATGAGACAAAAAATGAAGTAGAGATAACAAATCTTATTGATATTTTCTATAATTGTCTCCATTGACCAATGGATGAAACCTTTTACATACATTTTGGAGAGTCTTTCTAGAACACAGAG
Organism: Nicotiana noctiflora; assembly: GCA_032618575.1. NCBI lineage: Eukaryota > Viridiplantae > Streptophyta > Magnoliopsida > Solanales > Solanaceae > Nicotiana > Nicotiana noctiflora. The sequence goes on along the minus strand of JASVEL010002678.1, from coordinate 55,132 downwards.
AAAAAGTAAAAAAAAAAAAGAGAACTTCGCTTGAAGAAAAATAACCCCTTCATCAATCGGTTTATCCCCTTTATATATAGTTAAGGAATCCTTGATCAATATTTGAATTAACACTCACTATTTGCCTTGGTCGTCCCCGAGATGTTGCTTCTTCCCACTACGACGGATATCGTGAGCACATGATATGAAATAACCATGTTGTCCTTTGCTACCTCGCCACTTGGATGGAACGTCAATCAACTCGGCGTAGCGGTCAGATTTTGACCAATACAGTTTGTCCCTTCGTCTGCCAGGGTCGTCCCTGACGGACGGATTATGATTGCTATAAACCCGAGAAATCTGAAAACCTGCATTTATGTTAAGATCCTTAGGTTCAAGTGAGGTGACAATGATCTTTTGATATTCTTAGACCATTACGGCTGTTTCGGAATTGAAACGCCGTTTGAGTTGAAATATTGTTAGTGATTGCCGCCCTTATGACGCACTTTCCTAGGAAATCAAAATGTTTCGTGTTCTATCAGATTCGATTGGAGGCTCTTGAGTTTCGTGCTTGGGAGGATTTATGTTTCTTATAAATAGAAAGAACACATCACTCGATTGACACATTCCTTTGCCCTTTGCCTAAAATGATTTTGTGAATATACTTTCTTCTTGAGATTTCAGATTGTACTTGCCCCCAATTAATCGAAAAATCTCATCCTTATTTTCTCTTTGTCTTTTTACTCTATCAAATCGACACAATGGCGGCGATTCTTCTGACCTCCCAGATGCAATTCCGGTACCGGGAAATGATGCTCCGATAATTGGAGGAATTGAAGCGGTAGAAGATGAGGAGGTCCCGTCAGTACCGAAGATCTTGCCTCGTCGTGGGAAAGCATGGACCGACTTCTATAGTCCCGACGGGGAGGAGCCGGAACCTGTCCCCTCTGTCATAAAGGAGGACGAAATCACACAATTGAAAACTAGGTGGGGGATTTCCCCTATGTTGAAATGCGGCCGGTGGTAGGGGACGATATAGTCCATTTTGACCGTCATGGCTATTGTGTATTCTATGCCTACCCCTTTCTTATTTGATACACGTTTCCTTTTCCCCTCTTAGTGGCATATCTCTTCCATTTTTACGAGGTGTCCCTGCCCAACTTTCGTCGTACCTATATAAGTTGTTCCTTATGCTCTGCTCAAGTTCGCTGGTCGTGAGATCACTTTGAAGCATATGCTCAATATCTTCGCCCCTCAGTTCATTCGTGGCACGATGATTCACATGCACCACCGGGGGTCGAAGAGTTTTGTGGTGAAGATGGATGACAAGGCTAACCATCTATTCTACGAGAATATTTCTATGTGCAGACTGAGCATCTTGTAGCGGATCCAACGGGATTTCCTAAGAAGTAGAACTTTGCGCATAAGTTTCTATCTTTTTATTCGGAGAGATGTCAGACTACTTTTTGTTTAAATACTAAAGCCCATTATTTTTTCTGCAGCTGCAAAATTGCCCCTTCCCCCGTCGATGGTATCAGCGAATGGGTGAGTGCAATACTTCCTCATACGGCAGCGGGGGTTCGCACATGGTCGGCTTTTTACGAAATATATGGCGCAAACCCCTTTATAGGTGAGATATTATTTCTAAGTGTTATTTCTCCTCTCTCTTTACTTGGTTTCTTACATGCTGTCTTTCGATATTAGGGAGAATGCGGAGGGCAAGGGCTCTTCTATTGGCTTTTTGTCTACCTGCATCATCAGCTTGCCTTGCTACATCGTCTACTTCTAGCACTTCATCGAGGGCTGCTTCAGTTGAATCTGGGGCCGTGGTTATTCCTATGGAGGTCACTCCTCAGATTGAGATTTTGACCCGTGCCGCTCATCTGACGAGTGAATCCCCTCGTGCTGAGGCAGAGGAGAGGCCATCCAAGAGGCAGAGAGTGGAGTTTGGGACAACTCCCCGACTGTGATACTTTTGGAAAAAGGTTCTTCCTCGATGGGATCTGGGGCGGGGGTGAGTACTACACCACTTATGGAAATGGAGTCTGCCTTTATAGCTACCTCATCAACAAAGCTTCCTTCGATCGCCGCTGATCAGCAACCTGCCATGGTGAGGGATTAGATTTCAGGGGCCACCGTTGTGGCTTCACACAGGCCTTCATCTTCCACATGTGGTCATTTTCCCTCCTCGGCCGCTGAGAGTGGAAAGGGTGTCGTGGTCGATAACTACGAATCTGAGTTGGACCTCGATCCTAATGATGTCAAGATGTTTGAAGAGGGTCTTACCCACTCGGTGGTCAATGCGGGGTTCTATCCCGTATTCTTGAGATCCCGTCGGATATTAATCTCTTGGGGGACACGGAGGATCTTGTAAGGCCCCGTAAAAATTTTGTGCATAAAACCTAGTAGTTGTGGTGTCATGGTCCGAATAATGTGTTAGGAATGCGTAGAATTCTTCGCGGCGAGCTTGCGAGCCGCGGTTCGGACCCTTGGTAGTGATTTAAGTTTCAAAAATGTAGAGAATTAATTTTTCCGAAAAATGTCAAATATGCGGTCAAGAATGCGACCGCAAACCTGACATGCGGACCGCATTCTGACCGCAAATCGTTCCAGAGAGTTGCCCAAAATCGTGTCAAATGTGCGGTCGATATGCGATCGCATGTCAAATCTGTGAGCACGTGATTTTTGCCTTACCTGAGAAGTACTCCCAGAAAATGCAAAATAAAAATAGTTCTGTGTTGTGCGGGACTTTTGTGATTCTTGCACTATTTTTTCTCTCATCATGTGCATTATTATATATAAATTCATGTTCGTGCTTTAGAGTAATTAAGTCGTCTTCACGAAAATGAAAAAAATAACAAAATATGCATTTTTTTTTTACATTTAATGTTTAAGTGTAGTAGTAGGACATGATTTTTATGTGTTAGTTAACATGTTAATTGTTGATCAAATGTTGATATTTGTGTAGTTTTATTCAGTGATTTTACAAATTAATTAGGAATTTTTGTTCAATTATAAAGAAGGGAAATAATTTGTTTGGAAATTAAGAAAGAAAATCGGATTGGGCCAGTTCTTAAATTAAAATTAAGCCCAAAACATATCATTACCCAATACAAGGCCCATGCACCCCTTTTGTGTAACGCCTGATCTGCACCGTTGGATTAAGTCAATCCAACGGCCAAGATAATTAATCCGGATCAGCCCCTCAACCCTATCATCCATTAAGCCAAACGACCCCGTATTGTGGCCAAACGACCCCGTCCCCTATCCATCAGCTAATCCGAGCCGTTCAGATCATTTGATCCGACGGCTCACATTAATTGATTAATTTTAAACATACCAGGGAAGCCCCAATACCCCCCATACCCGTTTCATTTCTCCAGACCCCTCTTCGTCTCTCACAGAGACGATCAGAAACCGCCGTGCCTCCACCGCCCTCCGCCTACCGGAAATCGCCTCGCGGCGGTTCCGGTAGGCCAAAGCCCCCCATTTTCACACCCTAAGACCATCTCGACTCCCCCATTCCGAATCCGTGGTCCGTTAACCTCGAATCATCCCCAAACGTCTCGAATCTTCAATCGAAGATTCGAGTTAAAACCCAAACCACGCCGAACCACCCCAAATTCACACCAGTGACTCCTCACACCACCCTCACACCCAAACCACCTTTGGTTTCGTTCGAATCCAACCGGAAAACCCAAAATCCCAAAAGCGGCCGTATGAACCCTAAAATTCAAAATTAGGATTTTTCTTCAAATTCAAAGGAAAGTGAAGTCTAATAGAGTCTAATTGGAATGTTTTCGATTGAAAACATCTCAATTAGAGTCCGTTAGACTCCAAATTCAAGTCCAAGCTCCGGATTTCTGTTTTGGTTTCGAGTTCTCTTGAGGTAATTTCCTTCTTCTTGTTTATTTCAATTAGGTATTTGTTTGCCTTGTGTATTTGTTTAGTTTAATTCTTGAATTCTTCCCATTTTTTCTTTCTTGGCCGCCCCTGTTTTCATTTTCTTCCCGAAGACCTTTTCTTTGGTCAATTATTCTCCTGTGTTGTTTATTTGATTACGTATGTGGTCAAATGCGTATTCGTTTCGATTAGCGTCGTCGAATACTTAGTTTCATTTTGGCCGACATTTTTAGAATCACTGTTTTATCGATTGATTTGTTATCAATGATACGTGTTATAGTTAATTGAAGGTCGTCGTCTAATCTCGTAGAATTTGTTTGAAATCCCGGGCAGTGGTTTGTTTTGTCTGAATCAAACTTTCATGTCTGTTGTTTGGTTCTGTGTATTTGAAATTAGCTGTTGTAGTTTGGATATAGCTGATAAGAGTTCTAGGAAATTAACAATGTAGTGCACATGCCTTAGGTCAGTGGAACCTGCTGGACAGCAGGTATCCACCTAGGCTTTGCATTTAGGGAATTTTAAACAGAATAGTCCCATACTTAGAGATATGCAGTGACAAAATAGTGTCAGGAGGGTGCCAGGGAATATGATGGGTTCAGCAGAGATAGGGAGGAGGGGAGGTGATTATTTTGGGCTGGTCTTTGGCTCTCAGGGGTTGGTTTTTGAACTATAAGTATAGGGAGAGTTCATTAGAGCAAGGGGTCTGAAAAATACAGTGATAAACTGGAGGACACTGATACACACTGGGGAATACCTGGAGAGAACACAGAACATTGGAGAACACTGGAGAGTATTCAGATTGAACAGAAACATTAGAGGCAGCAATACATACATATAGCAACACTGTTACTGTTCCATTGGGGTTCGGTTACTGTCTTGCTGTTATTCAGTTGGTAAAGAGATTACTTGTTTGTTGTTTGTTGTTTGTCGAGATTTGGGTGTTTGGTTTGTTGCTGTTTGCTTCTATTGGTGTTGGTGCTTGTTCTTTCTGTTAGCTATCTAGGAGTTGAAGTTTCAGTTAACTCTGGAACTGAAGGATAGCTGGCACTTCTCTGTATCTTTTTCTGTTATGCACACGGGTTCAGCCAATAGGCAGAACCTTGGGTGTTTGGCTTGTTGTTGGAAGTCACTTGGGATTCAATCGTTTGGGTGCACAAGTTTTGGGGCATTTCAGAGGCGTAGGGGTTCGTTTGAGTGGGAATTCTTTGTTGATTATCTTTGGAGTATTCAAACTTTTGTCATTGGTTTCTCTTCTTGAAATCTGATTGCTGGGATTGTTTGGTTGCTGTTTGGTTACTGCCAATCCTGTTACTATTGCTACATTGCCACTGCTCACTCATCTTCGTTCTTCCGCATTCCAGGTACACATCCCTGTTGTTGTAATTCCTTGGTTCGAAAAGAATGAAGCCTGAAGCTTATGTTTGAAGTCTGTTGAATCATGTAGTCGTCTAGAGTTCTTATGTTTAATTACATTCTGTTATTCTTCAATTAAGCTTGTATTGCTAGTCTTGGTTATGGAAAAGTGTAGCTAGGCCAAAGATACACTGTCGTTAGATAAGCACGTAAACCTGAATTAGTCCGTTGTATCTCTATTCAATCTTCTCTGCTCGTGTGTGTAATCTCCAAATCTGTTAACGTTAGACCTTATGCTAAAAGCAAGATTAGTTAGGGAGTTGTTACTCAACGGAATGACGTAATTAGATTAAAAAGAGTCGGGGGCGCATTTCATGTGACCCGACCCCAATTTTGGGCAAGAGTAAACAAAGCGTGTCGGGAACCACAGGCGCATTTCATGTGGTGTGGTTCGTAGCAAGTTTTAAATAATTTGGAATCAACTCTTGAGTAAGATACAGTGGGATGTAGTTCGCTTTATATTTGAATCAAAGGTGCGCCTCGTCCAATAATTACACTAATCACATAGCCGTCCTAAATGTACATATGAAATACTTAGATTTTGAGACGCGTCGTCTCTTAACGAATATTACAGTGTAAATAAGTAGTCGATCCGGGCGCATATTTTAGTTCTACCTTTTAAATACGGGTGTGCATTTCATGCGACCCAAATCCAAACCCCGAAATGTTGAATAAGAATATGTCGAGGATCCGGGTACATTTCATGTGACGTGATCCGAAAGCATATTTTTAAGCAACTTTCTCTTTCGTAAATCACAACCAACAATAAAAGCGGTAAAGGGATATTAACTTGCCCTAAGTACATAATTGTAAAAAGCAGATAGATAAGCCAAACACGACAGTTGAGCGACCGTGCTAGAACCACGGAATTCGGGAATGCCTAATACCTTCTCCCGGGTTAATAGAATTCCTTATCCGGATTTCTGGTTCGCGGACCGTTAAATAGAGTCATTCTTTTCCTCGATTCGGGATTTAACCGGTGACTTGGGACACCATAAATCTCCCAAGTGGCGACTCTGAAATAATTAAAATAAATCCCATCTCGATTGTCCTTTAATTGGAAAAACTCTTTGCATCCTCGCGGGTGCGTAAAAAGAGGTGTGACAGCTCTGGCGACTCTGCTGGGGACTTCTTTAGAATTCGAGCTCGGAATAACTGTTGTATTTGGCATATTTTATTATCTGATTCTTTTACATGTTGGCATAAATGTGCAAAATGTTGTTTTTCCTGCTTTGATATTTTGTGAACTGTACATATAAATTGTGCCGGAACCAATCTCCTCTCTGAGTCTTCTAAATCATGAAGAAGGGTGCACTTCGTGTGACTTCTTTTCTGTATAGTGTCTAATTCCCATTTTAGAACGAGGTTTGGATAAGTTGCAAAACCGGTGAAGCTTCTGTATTCCCGGGTTGCTGCCTCCTCCTCGGCTCGAGCTGTCCGCTCGGGTAAGCCAAGTCTAGAACGGATAAACCCAGGTTTTTAAACCTAGAATAACAAAGCTTCATGCCGGATCCCTAGTAGGAAACGTTTATTTGCATCATGTCGCATTTGGCTTAGGGGACTCAACACAGGGGTTGGGTCCGTCTAGGACAGGTGACCTGAAATGAAAAGACCATCCTGCTGCATCCTGTTTGTTTTATGTATATATTTGCTTCAGACTTGCAGGCTAACCGTTTTTTTTATATTGAGGAAAATGAAAAAAAAATATAGTCTCAAAATAGTTTGTTTTTTTTACTTACTTAAAAAGAAAAAAAAACGTTAGTTGTAAAATAAAAAATATGTGATTTCAAAATGGTTTTTTTTTACTAAAAAAAAAAAAAAGAGAAAAAAAATTTTGTTTTAAACTTAAAAAAAAAAATGTGAAAAAATATATAATAAATAGTTTGTTTCCTTTAAAGATGTAGTTGGTTTGACCGAACTACGCAGGTTTGATTCTCACCACTAGGTGAGATACGTAGGCAACCCTCATCGGGTTCAACCACCCCTTTTAAAAATCAAAAAAAATGTGTGTTTAATTTTGTCAATAAAATCAAAGTGATGCCGTTTTTGCAAATAGCCGAATGTTCCGAAAGGACGCCGGAAGGCTGTTTTTGCAAAAATAGCCACTTTGAATCTTTATAAACAATTTTTGGGCACAACCTTGAAATATTCCCTCGCGAAAATGTTGAAAGGTCGTAGCCGCAAAAATCAAGTTGGGGTTACCACCCTTTTTAAAAAAAAAATCAAAAATGTTGAATTTTAGTTTTCAATAAATCGAAGTGATGCTGTTTTTCAAAATAGCCGAATATTCCGAAAGGACGCCGGAAGGTTGTTTTTGCAAAAATAGCCACTTTGAATCATTTTTAATAATTTGCGGGCACAACCTTGAAATATTCCTTGTGGAAATGTTGCAAGGCCATAGCCGCAAAATCAAGTCCGGGTTCACACCCCTTTTGCAAAAATAACCAAAAAATGTCAAATTTTTGATTTTGTTATAAATAAGTCGGGTGATGCTATCTTTGCTTAAAATAAGCCGAATGTCCCTCAAAAAGACACCGGAAGGCTTTTTGCAAGAATAGCCACTTTGAGTCATTTGTAAATAATTTTGGACACAGCCTGAAAATATTCCCTCGCGGAAATGTCGAAAGGCTGTATCCGCAAAAAATCAAGTTTCGAGTCATCACTCAACTTTACAAAAATAACCACTTTGTCAAATAAGCCATTACATGGCCGGAATTTTGCTAAAATAGCCATATTTTTGCATTTTTAATTCCTCAGTCTTGTGTTGGCTTGTGTCGGAGCTGAACGATGCCCCATAGGCCCCAGGATAAAATTTTGAATTTGCATCTTCTTAAATAAAATTTTGCAAAAAGAGCCACTTTGTCTAAATAAGCCATTACATGGCCAATTTATGAAAAATAGTCTTGTGTTGGTTTATGGTGATGCCGAACGATGCCCCATGAGCCACAAGGTAAAAAAAAAAAAAGTTCAAGTTTATCTTTCTTAAATAAATTTTGCAAAAATAGTCATTTTGTCAAATAAGCCATTATGTAGCCAATTTTGTAGAAATAGTCATAACTGACACCAAAAAAAAAATATTCTTTTTCTTGTAGAAATCTCCTACACAAGTTTGTAGTTGGAGTCGGCTTCTATAATTTTCCTTCAAAGAAAAAAAAAAGGAAAATCAAAAAAAAAAAAATCAAATAAACATTTCTTTATTTCTTGCATTAATTTGCAAGAACTACGCTCGGTCCTGATTCATGCGGGGTCATGATACGTAGGCAATCCACATAGGATTCGACCATTTCCATAACCAAAAGAAAAAAAAAAAAAAAAAAAAAAAAAAAAAAAAAAAAAAAAAAAAAACCTTAACGCTGACATGGCTTTGTTTTGTTGTGTCCATTTCTGGAAAGGTGGTTGGTTGTGGTTCTGAAATAACTCTTCCCCGTAAGACGAAGTCAGAGGACAATGGCAGATAATCTCAAGACTGAGTGGGTTGGTACAGGTACCCGACAACAGCTGGTTGAACGGAACCACGGGTTAGTAGAGGAGGTCAAGATATTGAGACAACACGTGGCTGATATGTATCGGGCGTGGATGGACGGAAAAGCACCACCTCCGCCACCTAGCTTCCTGGACTCTGTCCTTACCCGTACCATGAACCCGATGCCAGATGATCTCCCGCACTCTCCATATATACCCGCCTATCACAACTTCTCCAGCCATTCGAGTAACTCAATTACTCGTCCCCCGACTATGTTTTCACAACGCTACTCCCGTCCCCAACACCACTACTCTCCCCGGGACAACCAAAATCGTACTTCACCTTCCAGGTACCCAGCTCCACAAAAGGCTTACCAACCCCCACGAACATACCGGAAACCCCCCGGGTCAGGTTTCAAGCCAAATAAGGCGTTTAGGGAGGAAAGGTTGCTGAAGCGAGAAAAGGCGCTCACCCCTATCGGAGAGTCCTATGCAAGTCTGTTTGAAAAGTTAAAACATGTCGGCCTGATTACGCCGCTCCCCGAATACACTCCCGATCCACGTGCGAGAAGCTTCGATCCTACTGCACGATGTGCATACCATTCCAATGTCAGAGGGCACGATATTGAGAGTTGCCGTACCTTGAAAAAGGAAATAGAAAGAATGATTCAAAAAGGGTGGTTGATTGTGGTCGATGATGATGACATGGGGCACACAAATCCCCTGGGGGGTGTACCGACGGGAGCTAAAAATGTTGAAGCAGTTGGCAGCCTTGGCAATATTGATGCGGAACTTAGTGGCTAAAATGTTGTGCTTGGAAATCGGGAAGATACTCCATCTTTCGGTCAGCTAGATGGAGCTTTGGTGGTTCGTTTTTGTGGTCATTTTTGTTGTCCGAGTTATTTCCAGGGTTTTCTTGTGGTCAAACCCTTTTGTCCTAGCAGTTTGCTTTGGTCCTGCCCAATTTTGTTTCAGGGCTGTACTCTAGTTTGTTTTGTTTGTATTGTCATTGAACCATTTCGTCATTAGTTTAATGAAGCTTTCGGTCTTTTGTTACTTCCGGTCATTTTATCTGTTAGTTCTTTTTACCCTTTAGATTTGTCTTGTGCTCAAACGCCGAATCTAGTGACATGACATGCGCACACATAATTGTGGTTTAATCCTAAAAGTTAATCATGAAGCAATTGGAAGATGGTCGGGTCATTTAAAGGAAATGAAAACAATTTGAGATTATTTGGATCCCGAGTCATGTGAAACCGGGGCAACTAAAAAAGAAACAGTTAAAGGCAAGCTGGCCAAAATTGACATGGGGTCGTTCATAATGAGAGTGTTGCCCGACAGTGCTTTAAAGATGTGATGAATATTAATTGTGTTACGCTTGGCATGTTTTGAAGATTGGAATGACGAAGGCATTTTGTTCTGCTATCTAAACACTTTATCCATCGTTAACCCTTTGAGCCTTATTTTAAATTCTTTCATACCCCTCCTTCGAAATTAGTTGCAAACACAAGTTTGAAAGGCAAAAGAAGAAAGGGATAAAAAAAAAAAAAAAAAAGTAAAGAAAAAGAAAACAACAAAAAGAGATAAAGAAAAGAAAAAGAAAAATGTGTGGAAAAAGAAATTTGAAAAAGAGGAATTGGGAACTACGTTTGACCTGATTCCTTAAAGAGGATACGTAGGCGCTTCACAGCTCGGTCATAGTGTAAATAAAGTAATAAAAAGCCCCCAAGTAAAAATTGGGGCAAAGAAAAATTATGTTGATTGTAAATAAGTTTAGGTCCGAAGGTTGTAAATTTTGAACCCAAAATTGATTTTGTTTTGAGCCTTCAATACCCTTTCTTTCTAGCCCTATCCAAATCCCACATTACGGTCCAAAGAAAGACCTTCTGATCAGTCTTCAAAAGATGCCACTTCAAGTGAGTGAGAGAGTCCTATCAGAATATAACACTCTGATTCTCACGGCAGAAAAGACTCTGATTCCCAGCAGAAAGGAAACACGAGAGAGTCTTAGCAATGACACCCCAATCCCCAGCTAAAAGTGATACAAATGAGAGAGTCTTACCGGTGAAAACCTTCACAGGCACCATAAGACGACGAAAGCTGAGAGAAAATCAAAATAAGAGAGGCTTGAAAGTGAAAACCCTTCGGGCACTACAAGTCGAATAAAGGTGATAATCAGATGGAAATCACGAGACAGAAATCGTGAAAGGCAATTAACGACGAAGGATAGACCATATGTGCATGTCATGACCGGTGGAGTTGGTATTCGCGTTTGATAAGTTTTTCTTGCTAGAGAGTCATTTTCTTTTTCCTTTGTCTTCTATTTTGTTTCTTTTTATCTTTCTCATTTTTATCAAAAATTCCCCATCAAGGTCTGTCTAGTCAGAACAAGTGAGAAATGATTTCAAAACTTGCCACCAACTTTCCAATTATTATGCAAAGCAAGGAAATGCCATTGACGGCAGAGAAGTAGGGTGCGAAGAAGATTATTAAACCGGGGCAGAAAATTTTCTTTTCAGTTTGAAAATTTTCTGGAAGTCAATACCCACTTGGGGAAGAAGGAAAGTTTTAAGGGAAATGGTCTTCGAACTAGTGTCATCCTCAACAACCTTCAAGAAGAGTGAAACACCAATTTTGAGGAAATGAAAATCTACCGGCAGTGTTATCTTCAGCAAGTTCCGAGGTGGTCGGACAACACAGAGTGGTAAAGGAAGAAAGGAAATCTCATCTTCAACAAAATAACCCCCAGCAAGTTGAGAAACACAGAACGGGGAAGGGATAAATGGAAAAACCCATCCCCAGCAGGAATATCATCTCATAATAACATCCCCAGCAAGTTCTGATAATGAAACACAGAGCAGGGAAAGAGGAGGAGAACCATCCCCAGCAGGAGCACCACGACCAGCCACCACATTTTAAAACTAACCAATTTTTCTTTGATTTGAAACAGGAAAAAGAGGGGTTGTTGGCAGAAAAGCATGCCACGAAGAAGATTCTCAAACTGGGGCAGAAAATTTTCTCTCGTTGCGAAAATTTTCTCGAAACCAAATACCTGGTTAGGGAAAGAAGCCAGATAACGCGAGGAAATGATCTTTGAACCCGGTTATCCCAGCAGATTTGAAAGAAAGAAAACAACAAGCTGTGATAGATGAAATTATACCCCCAACAGACGGGACAAGACGAGGAAGCTTGCGTTCAGAAAGGCAAGAAGCCGGTATCACCCTCAGCAGTCCTCGGAAAATGAAACATTGATTTCGAGATTTCGCCGGCAGCATTATATCCTACAAGTTTTTCAAGGGAGCCAAGCACGAGTCCCGAATGAGGTTTGGAAAGAGAATAAAGGTTTTTAAAAGGAGGTAGAAAAAGAGGAAATATAGAAGATTTCCCCATCAGCATTACCCCTGCAGGTAAGTAATTAGTTCCAAAGATATCCCCAGCAGCCGAGAGAAAAATGACACGACCCAGGAGGAAAGCAATTCCAAAACAAGGTAATTCAGAAGAAAGGATGGTCCAAGAAGCGATGCAGGAAGAAGAAAGTGGTGCAGGAAGCAAAGGAAGGTGACATGGATGGGATGGAGTAAGTGAGATGTTGTTGAGGTCAGGAGCCCGCCTGAAGAATGGAGTGGCGATTTATTTTCAAAAGATGTTGTCGAAGTCAGGAGCCCGCCGAAGAGAGGAATGGCGATTTATTTTCAAAAGATGTTGTTGAAGTCAGGAGCCCGCCCGAAGAGAGGAATGGCGATTTATTTTCAAAAGATGTTGTTGAAGTCGGGAGCCCGCCCGAAGAGAGGAATGGCAAGTTATTTTCAAAAGATGTTGTGGAAGTCAGGAGCCCGCCCGAAGAGAGGAATGGCGTTTAATTTTCAGAGTTGATGATTGAAGTCGGGAGCCCGCCCGAAGAGAGGAATGGCGATTTATTTTCAAAAGATGTTGTTGAAGTCGGGAGCCGGCCTTGAAGAGAGGAATGGCAAGTTATTTTCAAAAGATGTTGTGGAAGTCGGGAGCCCGCCTGAAGAGAGGAATGGCGATTTATTTTCAAAAGATGTTGAAGTCGGGAGCCCGCCCGAAGAGAGGAATGGCAAGTTATTTTCAAAAGATGTTGTGGAAGTCAAGAGCCCGCTTGAAGAGAGGAATGGCGTTTAATTTTCGGAGTTGATGATTGAAGTCGGGAGCCCGCCCGAAGAGAGGAATGGCGATTTATTTTCAAAAGATGTTGAAGTCGGGAGCCCGCCTGAAGAGAGGAATGGCGATTTATTTTCAAAAGAAGATGTTGAAGTCAGGAGCCCGCCCGAAGAGAGGAATGGCAAGTTATTTTCAAAAGATGTTGTGGAAGTCAAGAGCCCGCCTGAAGAGAGGAATGGCGTTTAATTTTCAGAGTTGATGATTGAAGTCAGGGAGCCCGCCTGAAGAGAGGAATGGCGATTTATTTTTAAAAGATGTTGTTGAAGTCAGGAGCCCGCCTGAAGAGAGGAATGGCGATTTATTTTTCAAGAGATGTTGTTGAAGTCAGGAGCCCGCCTGAAGAGAGGAATGGCAAGTTATTTTCAAAAGATGTTGTGGAAGTCAGGAGCCCGCCTGAAGAGAGGAATGGCGTTTAATTTTCAGAGTTGATGATTGAAGTCAGGAGCCCGCCTGAAGAGAGGAATGGCGATTTATTTTCAAAAGATGTTGAAGTCAGGAGCCCGCCTGAAGAGAGGAATGGCGATTTATTTTTAAAAGATGTTGTCGAAGTCAGGAGCCCGCCTGAAGAGAGGAATGGCAAGTTATTTTCAAAAGATGTTGTTGAAGTCAGGAGCCCGCCTGAAGAGAGGAATGGCGTTTAATTTTCAGAGTTGATGGTTGAAGTCAGGAGCCCGCCTGAAGAGAGGAATGGCGATTTATTTTTAAAAGATGTTGTTGAAGTCAGGAGCCCGCCTGAAGAGAGGAATGGCGATTTATTTTTCAAGAGATGTTGTTGAAGTCAGGAGCCCGCCTGAAGAGAGGAATGGCAAGTTATTTTCAAAAGATGTTGTGGAAGTCAGGAGCCCGCCTGAAGAGAGGAATGGCGTTTAATTTTCAGAGTTGATGATTGAAGTCAGGAGCCCGCCTGAAGAGAGGAATGGCGATTTATTTTCAAAAGATGTTGAAGTCAGGAGCCCGCCTGAGAATGGAGTGGCGATTTTATTTTGAAGTAATAGTTGAAGTCAGGGAGCCCGCCTGAAGAATGGAGTGGCGATTTTATTTTAAAAGTTGTAGTTGAAGTCAGGAAGCCCGCCTGAAGAATGGAGTGGCGATTTATTTTTGAATTTGGTTGAGGAAAGCGGTAGAGTGTAACGGAAATCCCCAGCATAAATCAGAAGGAAGGCAACAAGGATCGGAAAGATAGCTTCAGACTTCGAAGGAGAATAGTTCGAAAATCACAAAGAAAGGACCAATGGTCGGGGTTCGGCAATCAAGATAGGCCGAAATAACAATTGTCAGAAGAGAAGAAGCATCAGAAGGAACGCCAAGACAGACAGGATGGCAAGGAGAGCGACAAGATCAAGTCAAAAGGATAGATGAGAACTTGTAATACTGTAGCTTAGTCTAGCTTCTTATTTTTGTTTAAGCACGGGGTAATGAGGGGATCAGTCAAGCAGTGGCAACAGCAGTAACAGCAGTAATAGCAAGATCACAGCAGTCACGGTAGTCCCAGCTACCAAAACTTCCCGAACTACATTGACCTGATTCCCTTTTAGCCAGGGATATGTAGGAGACCTTTGAAGCAAGGTTCGGTCAAACTTTTCCAAAAAATGCTTCATACGGAGTACTCGAACGGGCAAAAATCGCTCATGTCCGCTCACTTATCTTTGCACGAAAACTCTGCATGTTTACGCGCAAAGAGGGGCAGCTGTGAGCACGTGATTTTTGCCTTACCTGAGAAGTACTCCCAGAAAATGCAAAATAAAAATAGTTCTGTGTTGTGCGGGACTTTTGTGATTCTTGCACTATTTTTTCTCTCATCATGTGCATTATTATATATAAATTCATGTTCGTGCTTTAGAGTAATTAAGTCGTCTTCACGAAAATGAAAAAAATAACAAAATATGCATTTTTTTTTTACATTTAATGTTTAAGTGTAGTAGTAGGACATGATTTTTATGTGTTAGTTAACATGTTAATTGTTGATCAAATGTTGATATTTGTGTAGTTTTATTCAGTGATTTTACAAATTAATTAGGAATTTTTGTTCAATTATAAAGAAGGGAAATAATTTGTTTGGAAATTAAGAAAGAAAATCGGATTGGGCCAGTTCTTAAATTAAAATTAAGCCCAAAACATATCATTACCCAATACAAGGCCCATGCACCCCTTTTGTGTAACGCCTGATCTGCACCGTTGGATTAAGTCAATCCAACGGCCAAGATAATTAATCCGGATCAGCCCCTCAACCCTATCATCCATTAAGCCAAACGACCCCGTATTGTGGCCAAACGACCCCGTCCCCTATCCATCAGCTAATCCGAGCCGTTCAGATCATTTGATCCGACGGCTCACATTAATTGATTAATTTTAAACATACCAGGGAAGCCCCAATACCCCCCATACCCGTTTCATTTCTCCAGACCCCTCTTCGTCTCTCACAGAGACGATCAGAAACCGCCGTGCCTCCACCGCCCTCCGCCTACCGGAAATCGCCTCGCGGCGGTTCCGGTAGGCCAAAGCCCCCCATTTTCACACCCTAAGACCATCTCGACTCCCCCATTCCGAATCCGTGGTCCGTTAACCTCGAATCATCCCCAAACGTCTCGAATCTTCAATCGAAGATTCGAGTTAAAACCCAAACCACGCCGAACCACCCCAAATTCACACCAGTGACTCCTCACACCACCCTCACACCCAAACCACCTTTGGTTTCGTTCGAATCCAACCGGAAAACCCAAAATCCCAAAAGCGGCCGTATGAACCCTAAAATTCAAAATTAGGATTTTTCTTCAAATTCAAAGGAAAGTGAAGTCTAATAGAGTCTAATTGGAATGTTTTCGATTGAAAACATCTCAATTAGAGTCCGTTAGACTCCAAATTCAAGTCCAAGCTCCGGATTTCTGTTTTGGTTTCGAGTTCTCTTGAGGTAATTTCCTTCTTCTTGTTTATTTCAATTAGGTATTTGTTTGCCTTGTGTATTTGTTTAGTTTAATTCTTGAATTCTTCCCATTTTTTCTTTCTTGGCCGCCCCTGTTTTCATTTTCTTCCCGAAGACCTTTTCTTTGGTCAATTATTCTCCTGTGTTGTTTATTTGATTACGTATGTGGTCAAATGCGTATTCGTTTCGATTAGCGTCGTCGAATACTTAGTTTCATTTTGGCCGACATTTTTAGAATCACTGTTTTATCGATTGATTTGTTATCAATGATACGTGTTATAGTTAATTGAAGGTCGTCGTCTAATCTCGTAGAATTTGTTTGAAATCCCGGGCAGTGGTTTGTTTTGTCTGAATCAAACTTTCATGTCTGTTGTTTGGTTCTGTGTATTTGAAATTAGCTGTTGTAGTTTGGATATAGCTGATAAGAGTTCTAGGAAATTAACAATGTAGTGCACATGCCTTAGGTCAGTGGAACCTGCTGGACAGCAGGTATCCACCTAGGCTTTGCATTTAGGGAATTTTAAACAGAATAGTCCCATACTTAGAGATATGCAGTGACAAAATAGTGTCAGGAGGGTGCCAGGGAATATGATGGGTTCAGCAGAGATAGGGAGGAGGGGAGGTGATTATTTTGGGCTGGTCTTTGGCTCTCAGGGGTTGGTTTTTGAACTATAAGTATAGGGAGAGTTCATTAGAGCAAGGGGTCTGAAAAATACAGTGATAAACTGGAGGACACTGATACACACTGGGGAATACCTGGAGAGAACACAGAACATTGGAGAACACTGGAGAGTATTCAGATTGAACAGAAACATTAGAGGCAGCAATACATACATATAGCAACACTGTTACTGTTCCATTGGGGTTCGGTTACTGTCTTGCTGTTATTCAGTTGGTAAAGAGATTACTTGTTTGTTGTTTGTTGTTTGTCGAGATTTGGGTGTTTGGTTTGTTGCTGTTTGCTTCTATTGGTGTTGGTGCTTGTTCTTTCTGTTAGCTATCTAGGAGTTGAAGTTTCAGTTAACTCTGGAACTGAAGGATAGCTGGCACTTCTCTGTATCTTTTTCTGTTATGCACACGGGTTCAGCCAATAGGCAGAACCTTGGGTGTTTGGCTTGTTGTTGGAAGTCACTTGGGATTCAATCGTTTGGGTGCACAAGTTTTGGGGCATTTCAGAGGCGTAGGGGTTCGTTTGAGTGGGAATTCTTTGTTGATTATCTTTGGAGTATTCAAACTTTTGTCATTGGTTTCTCTTCTCGAAATCTGATTGTTGGGATTGTTTGGTTGCTGTTTGGTTACTGCCAATCCTGTTAGTGTTGTTACATTGCCACTGCTCACTCATCTTCGTTCTTCCGCATTCCAGGTACACATCCCTGTTGTTGTAATTCCTTGGTTCGAAAAGAATGAAGCCTGAAGCTTATGTTTGAAGTCTGTTGAATCATGTAGTCGTCTAGAGTTCTTATGTTTAATTACATTCTGTTATTCTTCAATTAAGCTTGTATTGCTAGTCTTGGTTATGGAAAAGTGTAGCTAGGCCAAAGATACACTGTCGTTAGATAAGCACGTAAACCTGAATTAGTCCGTTGTATCTCTATTCAATCTTCTCTGCTCGTGTGTGTAATCTCCAAATCTGTTAACGTTAGACCTTATGCTAAAAGCAAGATTAGTTAGGGAGTTGTTACTCAACGGAATGACGTAATTAGATTAAAAAGAGTCGGGGGCGCATTTCATGTGACCCGACCCCAATTTTGGGCAAGAGTAAACAAAGCGTGTCGGGAACCACAGGCGCATTTCATGTGGTGTGGTTCGTAGCAAGTTTTAAATAATTTGGAATCAACTCTTGAGTAAGATACAGTGGGATGTAGTTCGCTTTATATTTGAATCAAAGGTGCGCCTCGTCCAATAATTACACTAATCACATAGCCGTCCTAAATGTACATATGAAATACTTAGATTTTGAGACGCGTCGTCTCTTAACGAATATTACAGTGTAAATAAGTAGTCGATCCGGGCGCATATTTTAGTTCTACCTTTTAAATACGGGTGTGCATTTCATGCGACCCAAATCCAAACCCCGAAATGTTGAATAAGAATATGTCGAGGATCCGGGTACATTTCATGTGACGTGATCCGAAAGCATATTTTTAAGCAACTTTCTCTTTCGTAAATCACAACCAACAATAAAAGCGGTAAAGGGATATTAACTTGCCCTAAGTACATAATTGTAAAAACCAGATAGATAAGCCAAACACGACAGTTGAGCGACCGTGCTAGAACCACGGAATTCGGGAATGCCTAATACCTTCTCCCGGGTTAATAGAATTCCTTATCCGGATTTCTGGTTCGCGGACCGTTAAATAGAGTCAAACCTTTCCTCGATTCGGGATTCGACCGGTGACTTGGGACACCATAAATCTCCCAAGTGGCGACTATGAAATAATTAAAATAAATCCCATCTCGATTGTCCTTTAATTGGAAAAACTCTTTGCATCCTTGCGGATGCGTAAAAAAGAGGTGTGACAACCGCCGACTCTGCTGGGGATATCTTTAGAATTCGAGCTCGGAATAACTGTTGTATTTGGCATATTTTATTATCCGATTCTTTTACATGTTGGCATCAATGTGCAAAATGTTGTTTTTACTGCTTTGATATTTTGTGAACTGTACATATAAATTGTGCCGGAACCAATCTCCTCTCCGAGTCTTCTAAATCATGAAGAAGGGTGCACTTCGTGTGACTTCTTTTCTGTATAGTGTCTGATTCCCATTTTAGAACGAGGTTTGGATAAGTTGCAAAACCGGTGAAGCTTCTGGTATTCCCGGGTTGCTGCCTCCTCCTCGGCTCGAGCTGTCCGCTCGGGTAAGCCAAGTCTAGAACAGATAAACCCAAGTTTTTAAACCTAGAATAACAAAGCTTCATGCCGGATCCCTAGTAGGAAACGTTTATTTGCATCATGTCGCATTTGGCTTAGGGGACTCAACACGGGGGTTGGGTCCGTCTAGGACAGGTGACCTGAAATGAACAGACTATCCTGCTGCATCCTGTTTGTTTTATGTATATATTTGTTTCAGGCTAACCGTTTTTTTTACATTGAGAAAAATGAAAAAAAAAATATAGTCTCAAAATAGTTTGTTTTTTTTACTTACTTAAAAAGAAAAAAAAACGTTAGTTGTAAAATAAAAAATATGTGATTTCAAAATGGTTTTTTTTACTAAAAAAAAAAAAAAGAGAAAAAAAATTTTGTTTTAAACTTAAAAAAAAAAATGTGAAAAAATATATAATAAATAGTTTGTTTCCTTTAAAGATGTAGTTGGTTTGACCGAACTACGCAGGTTTGATTCTCACCACTAGGTGAGATACGTAGGCAACCCTCATCGGGTTCAACCACCCCTTTTAAAAATCAAAAAAAATGTGTGTTTAATTTTGTCAATAAAATCAAAGTGATGCCGTTTTTGCAAATAGCCGAATGTTCCGAAAGGACGCCGGAAGGCTGTTTTTGCAAAAATAGCCACTTTGAATCTTTATAAACAATTTTTGGGCACAACCTTGAAATATTCCCTCGCGAAAATGTTGAAAGGTCGTAGCCGCAAAAATCAAGTTGGGGTTACCACCCTTTTTAAAAAAAAAATCAAAAATGTTGAATTTTAGTTTTCAATAAATCGAAGTGATGCTGTTTTTCAAAATAGCCGAATGTTCCGAAAGGACACCGGAAGGCTGTTTTTGCAAAAATAGCCACTTTGAATCATTTTTAATAATTTGCGGGCACGACCTTGAAATATTCCTTGTGGAAATGTTGCAAGGCCATAGCCGCAAAATCAAGTCCGGGTTCATACCCCTTTTGCAAAAATAACCAAAAAATGTCAAATTTTTGATTTTGTTATAAATAAGTCGGGTGATGCTATCTTTGCTTAAAATAAGCCGAATGTCCCTCAAAAAGACACCGGAAGGCTTTTTGCAAGAATAGCCACTTTGAGTCATTTGTAAATAATTTTGGACACAGCCTGAAAATATTCCCTCGCGGAAATGTCGAATGGCTGTATCCGCAAAAAAAAAAACAAGTTTTGAGTCATCACTCAACTTTACAAAAATAACCACTTTGTCAAATAAGCCATTACATGGCCGGAATTTTGCTAAAATAGCCATATTTTTTGCATTTTTAATTCCTCAGTCTTGTGTTGGCCTGTGTCGGAGCTGAACGATGCCCCATAGGCCCCGGGATAAAATTTTGAATTTGCATCTTCTTAAATAAAATTTTGCAAAAAGAGCCACTTTGTCTAAATAAGCCATTACATGGCCAATTTATGAAAAATAGTCTTGTGTTGGTTTATGGTGATGCCGAACGATGCCCCATGAGCCACAAGGTAAAAAAAAAAAAAGTTCAAGTTTATCTTTCTTAAATAAATTTTGCAAAAATAGTCATTTTGTCAAATAAGCCATTATGTAGCCAATTTTGTAGAAATAGTCATAACTGACACCAAAAAAAAAATATTCTTTTTCTTGTAGAAATCTCCTACACAAGTTTGTAGTTGGAGTCGACTTCTATAATTTTCCTTCAAAGAATCAAAAAAAAAATCAAAAAATCAAATAAACATCTCTTTATTTCTTGCATTAATTTGCAAGAACTACGCTCGGTCCGATTCATGCGGGGTCATGATACGTAGGCAATCCACATAGGATTCGACCATATCCATAAAAAAAAAAAAAAAAAAAAAAAAAAAAAAAAAAAAAAGAATGATCAATAAGCGGGATACCTTAACGCTGACATGCTGGCTTTGTTTTGTTGTGTCCATTTCCAGAAAGGTGGTTGGTTGTGGTTCTGAAATAACTCTTCCCCGTAAGACGAAGTCAGAGGACAATGGCAGATAATCTCAAGACTGAGTGGGTTGGTACAGGTACCCGACAACAGCTGGTTGAACGGAACCACGGGTTAGTAGAGGAGGTCAAGATATTGAGACAACACGTGGCTGATATGTATCGGGCGTGGATGGACGGAAAAGCACCACCTCCGCCACCTAGCTTCCTGGACTCTGTCCTTACCCGTACCATGAACCCGATGCCGGATGATCTCCCGCACTCTCCATATATACCCGCCTATCACAACTTCTCCAGCCATTCGAGTAACTCAATTACTCGTCCCCCAACTATGTTTTCACAACGCTACTCCCGTCCCCAACACCACTACTCTCCCCGGGACAACCAAAATCGTACTTCACCTTCCAGGTACCCAGCTCCACAAAAGGCTTACCAACCCCCACGAACATACCGGAAACCCCCCGGGTCAGGTTTCAAGCCAAATAAGGCGTTTAGGGAGGAAAGGTTGCTGAAGCGAGAAAAGGCGCTCACCCCTATCGGAGAGTCCTATGCAAGTCTGTTTGAAAAGTTAAAACATGTCGGCCTGATTACGCCGCTCCCCGAATACACTCCCGATCCACGTGCGAGAAGCTTCGATCCTACTGCACGATGTGCATACCATTCCAATGTCAGAGGGCACGATATTGAGAGTTGCCGTACCTTGAAAAAGGAAATAGAAAGAATGATTCAAAAAGGGTGGTTGATTGTGGTCGATGATGATGACATGGGGCACACAAATCCCCTGGGGGGTGTACCGACGGGAGCTAAAAATGTTGAAGCAGTTGGCAGCCTTGGCAATATTGATGCGGAACTTAGTGGCTAAAATGTTGTGCTTGGAAATCGGGAAGATACTCCATCTTTCGGTCAGCTAGATGGAGCTTTGGTGGTTCGTTTTTGTGGTCATTTTTGTTGTCCGAGTTATTTCCAGGGTTTTCTTGTGGTCAAACCCTTTTGTCCTAGCAGTTTGCTTTGGTCCTGCCCAATTTTGTTTCAGGGCTGTACTCTAGTTTGTTTTGTTTGTATTGTCATTGAACCATTTCGTCATTAGTTTAATGAAGCTTTCGGTCTTTTGTTACTTCCGGTCATTTTATCTGTTAGTTCTTTTTACCCTTTAGATTTGTCTTGTGCTCAAACGCCGAATCTAGTGACATGACATGCGCACACATAATTGTGGTTTAATCCTAAAAGTTAATCATGAAGCAATTGGAAGATGGTCGGGTCATTTAAAGGAAATGAAAACAATTTGAGATTATTTGGATCCCGAGTCATGTGAAACCGGGGCAACTAAAAAAGAAACAGTTAAAGGCAAGCTGGCCAAAATTGACATGGGGTCGTTCATAATGAGAGTGTTGCCCGACAGTGCTTTAAAGATGTGATGAATATTAATTGTGTTACGCTTGGCATGTTTTGAAGATTGGAATGACGAAGGCATTTTGTTCTGCTATCTAAACACTTTATCCATCGTTAACCCTTTGAGCCTTATTTTAAATTCTTTCATACCCCTCCTTCGGAATTAGTTGCAAACACAAGTTTGAAAGGCAAAAGAAGAAAGGGATAAAAAAAAAAAAAAAGTAAAGAAAAAGAAAACAACAAAAAGAGATAAAGAAAAGAAAAAGAAAAATGTGTGGAAAAAGAAATTTGAAAAAGAGGAATTGGGAACTACGTTTGACCTGATTCCTTAAAGAGGATACGTAGGCGCTTCACAGCTCGGTCATAGTGTAAATAAAGTAATAAAAAGCCCCCAAGTAAAAATTGGGGCAAAGAAAAATTATGTTGATTGTAAATAAGTTTAGGTCCGAAGGTTGTAAATTTTGAACCCAAAATTGATTTTGTTTTGAGCCTTCAATACCCTTTCTTTCTAGCCCTATCCAAATCCCACATTACGGTCCAAAGAAAGACCTTCGGATCAGTCTTCAAAAGATGCCGCGTCAGGCGAGGGATAGAGTCCTATCATAATATAACACTCTGATTCTCAGCAGAAAAGACTCTGATTCCTAGCAGAAAGGAAATACGAGAGAGTCTTGGCAGTGACACCCCAATCCCCAGCTAAAAGTGATACAAATGAGAGAGTCTTACCGGTGAAAACCTTCACGGGCACCATAAGACGACGAAAGCTGAGAGAAAATCAAAATGAGAGAGGCTTGAAAGTGAAAACCCTTCGGGCACTACAAGTCGAATAAAGGTGATAATCAGATGGAAATCACGAGACAGAAATCGTGAAAGGCAATTAACGACGAAGGATAGACCATATGTGCATGTCATGACCAGTGGAGTTGGTATTCGCGTTTGATAAGTTTTTCTTGCTAGAGAGTCATTTTCTTTTTCCTTTGTCTTCTATTTTGTTTCTTTTTATCTTTCTCATTTTTATCAAAAATTCCCAATCAAGGTCTGTCTAGTCAGAACAAGTGAGAAATGACTTCAAAACTTGCCACCAACTTTCCAATTATTATGCAAAGCAAGGAAATGCCATTGACGGCAGAGAAGTAGGGTGCGAAGAAGATTATTAAACTGGGCAGAAAATTTTCTTTTCAGTTTGAAAATTTTCTGGAAGTCAATACCCACTTGGGGAAGAAGGAAAGTCTTAAGGGAAATGGTCTTCGAACTAGTGTCATCCTCAACAACCTTCAAGAAGAGTGAAACACCAATTTTGAGGAAATGAAAATCTACCGGCAGGGTTATCTTCAGCAAGTTCCGAGGTGGTCGGACAACACAGAGTGGTAAAGGAAGAAAGGAAATCTCATCTTCAACAAAATAACCCCCAGCAAGTTGAGAAACACAGAACGGGGAAGGGATAAATGGAAAAACCCATCCCCGACAGGAATATCATCTCCAGCAAATGAAATCATTCCCCAACAATGTTTTAGGAACCCCGAGCGAGGGAAAGAAGAGGAGAACCATCCCCAGCAAGAGCACCACAACCAGCCACCACATTTTAAAACTAACCAATTTTTCTTTGATTTGAAACAGGAAAAAGAGGGGTTGTTGGCAGAAAAGCATGCCACGAAGAAGATTCTCAAACTGGGGCAGAAAATTTTCTCCCGTTGCGAAAATTTTCTCGAAACCAAATACTCGGTTGGGGAAAGAAGCTGGATAACGCGAGGAAATGATCTTTGAACCCGGTTATCCCAGCAGATTTGAAAGAAAGAAAACAACAAGTTGTGATAGATGAAATTATACCCCCAACAGACAGGACAAGACGAGGAAGCTTGCGTTCAGAAAGGCAAGAAGCCGGTATCACCCTCAGCGGTCCTCGGAAAATGAAACATTGATTTCGAGATTTCGCCGGCAGCATTATATCCTACAAGTTTTTCAAGGGAGCCAAGCACGAGTCCCGAATGAGGTTTGGAAAGAGAATAAAGGTTTTTAAAAGGAGGTAGAAAAAGAGGAAATATAGAAGATTTCCCCATCAGCATTACCCCTGCAGGTAAGTAATTAGTTCCAAAGATATCCCCAGCAGCCGAGAGAAAAATGACACGACCCAGGAGGAAAGCAATTCCAAAACAAGGTAATTCAGAAGAAAGGATGGTCCAAGAAGCGATGCAGGAAGAAGAAAGTGGTGCAGGAAGCAAAGGAAGGTGACATGGATGGGATGGAGTAAGTGAGATGTTGTTGAGGTCAGGAGCCCGCCTGAAGAATGGAGTGGCGATTTATTTTCAAAAGATGTTGTCGAAGTCAGGAGCCCGCCTGAAGAATGGAGTGGCGATTTATTTTCAAAAGATGTTGTTGAAGTCAGGAGCCCGCCTGAAGAGAGGAATGGCGATTTATTTTCAAAAGTTGATGATTGAAGTCAGGAGCCCGCCTGAAGAGAGGAATGGCAATTTATTTTCAAAAGATGTTGTTGAAGTCAGGAGCCCGCCCGAAGAGAGGAATGGCGATTAATTTTCAGAGTTGATGATTGAAGTCAGGAGCCCGCCTGAAGAGAGGAATGGCGATTTATTTTCAAAAGATGTTGTTGAAGTCGGGAGCCCGCCTGAAGAGAGGAATGGCAATTTATTTTCAAAAGATGTTGTCGAAGTCAGGAGCCCGCCTGAAGAGAGGAATGGCGATTTATTTTCAAAAGATGTTGAAGTCAGGAGCCCGCCCGAAGAGAGGAATGGCAAGTTATTTTCAAAAGATGTTGTGGAAGTCAAGAGCCCGCCTGAAGAGAGGAATGGCGTTTAATTTTCAGAGTTGATGATTGAAGTCAGGAGCCCGCCTGAAGAGAGGAATGGCGATTTATTTTCAAAAGATGTTGAAGTCAGGAGCCCGCCTGAAGAGAGGAATGGCGATTTATTTTCAAAAGATGTTGAAGTCAGGAGCCCGCCCGAAGAGAGGAATGGCAAGTTATTTTCAAAAGATGTTGTGGAAGTCAAGAGCCCGCCTGAAGAGAGGAATGGCGTTTAATTTTCAGAGTTGATGGTTGAAGTCGGGAGCCCCCGTCTGAAGAGAGGAATGGCGATTTATTTTTAAAAGATGTTGTTGAAGTCGGAGCCCGCCTGAAGAGAGGAATGGCGATTTATTTTTCAAGAGATGTTGTTGAAGTCAGGGAGCCCGCCTGAAGAGAGGAATGGCAAGTTATTTTCAAAAGATGTTGTGGAAGTCAGGGAGCCCGCCCGAAGAGAGGAATGGCGTTTAATTTTCAGAGTTGATGATTGAAGTCGGGAGCCCGCCCGAAGAGAGGAATGGCGATTTATTTTCAAAAGATGTTGAAGTCGGGAGCCCGCCTGAAGAGAGGAATGGCGATTTATTTTTAAAAGATGTTGTCGAAGTCAGGAGCCCGCCTGAAGAGAGGAATGGCAAGTTATTTTCAAAAGATGTTGTTGAAGTCGGGAGCCCGCCCGAAGAGAGGAATGGCGTTTAATTTTCAGAGTTGATGGTTGAAGTCGGAGCCCGCCTGAAGAGAGGAATGGCGATTTATTTTTAAAAGATGTTGTTGAAGTCGGAGCCCGCCCGAAGAGAGGAATGGCGATTTATTTTTCAAGAGATGTTGTTGAAGTCAGGAGCCCGCCTGAAGAGAGGAATAGCGTTTATTTTCAAAAGATGTTGTTGAAGTCAGGAGCCCGCCTGAAGAGAGGAATGGCAATTTATTTTCAAAAGATGTTGTTGAAGTCAGGAGTCCGCTTGAAGAGAGGAATGGCGATTTATTTTCAAAAAAAGATGTGGTTGAAGTCAGGAGCCCGCCTGGAGAATGGAGTGGCGATTTTATTTTGAAGTAATAGTTGAAGTCAGGGAGCCCGCCTGAAGAATGGAGTGGCGATTTTATTTTAAAAGTTGTAGTTGAAGTCAGGAAGCCCGCCTGAAGAATGGAGTGGCGATTTATTTTTGAATTTGGTTGAGGAAAGCGGTAGAGTGTAACGGAAATCCCCAGCATAAATCAGAAGGAAGGCAACAAGGATCGGAAAGATAGCTTCAGACTTCGAAGGAGAATAGTTCGAAAATCACAAAGAAAGGACCAATGGTCGGGGTTCGGCAATCAAGATAGGCCGAAATAACAATTGTCAGAAGAGAAGAAGCATCAGAAGGAACGCCAAGACAGACAGGATGGCAAGGAGAGCGACAAGATCAAGTCAAAAGGATAGATGAGAACTTGTAATACTGTAGCTTAGTCTAGCTTCTTATTTTTGTTTAAGCACGGGGTAATGAGGGGATCAGTCAAGCAGTGGCAACAGCAGTAACAGCAGTAATAGCAAGATCACAGCAGTCACGGTAGTCCCAGCTACCAAAACTTCCCGAACTACATTGACCTGATTCCCTTTTAGCCAGGGATATGTAGGAGACCTTTGAAGCAAGGTTCGGTCAAACTTTTCCAAAAAATGCTTCATACGGAGTACTCGAACGGGCAAAAATCGCTCATGTCCGCTCACTTATCTTTGCACGAAAACTCTGCATGTTTACGCGCAAAGAGGGGCAGCTGTGAGCACGTGATTTTTGCCTTACCTGAGAAGTACTCCCAGAAAATGCAAAATAAAAATAGTTCTGTGTTGTGCGGGACTTTTGTGATTCTTGCACTATTTTTTCTCTCATCATGTGCATTATTATATATAAATTCATGTTCGTGCTTTAGAGTAATTAAGTCGTCTTCAGGAAAATGAAAAAAATAACAAAATATGCATTTTTTTTTACATTTAATGTTTAAGTGTAGTAGTAGGACATGATTTTTATGTGTTAGTTAACATGTTAATTGTTGATCAAATGTTGATATTTGTGTAGTTTTATTCAGTGATTTTACAAATTAATTAGGAATTTTTGTTCAATTATAAAGAAGGGAAATAATTTGTTTGGAAATTAAGAAAGAAAATCGGATTGGGCCAGTTCTTAAATTAAAATTAAGCCCAAAACATATCATTACCCAATACAAGGCCCATGCACCCCTTTTGTGTAACGCCTGATCTGCACCGTTGGATTAAGTCAATCCAACGGCCAAGATAATTAATCCGGATCAGCCCCTCAACCCTATCATCCATTAAGCCAAACGACCCCGTATTGTGGCCAAACGACCCCGTCCCCTATCCATCAGCTAATCCGAGCCGTTCAGATCATTTGATCCGACGGCTCACATTAATTGATTAATTTTAAACATACCAGGGAAGCCCCAATACCCCCCATACCCGTTTCATTTCTCCAGACCCCTCTTCGTCTCTCACAGAGACGATCAGAAACCGCCGTGCCTCCACCGCCCTCCGCCTACCGGAAATCGCCTCGCGGCGGTTCCGGTAGGCCAAAGCCCCCCATTTTCACACCCTAAGACCATCTCGACTCCCCCATTCCGAATCCGTGGTCCGTTAACCTCGAATCATCCCCAAACGTCTCGAATCTTCAATCGAAGATTCGAGTTAAAACCCAAACCACGCCGAACCACCCCAAATTCACACCAGTGACTCCTCACACCACCCTCACACCCAAACCACCTTTGGTTTCGTTCGAATCCAACCGGAAAACCCAAAATCCCAAAAGCGGCCGTATGAACCCTAAAATTCAAAATTAGGATTTTTCTTCAAATTCAAAGGAAAGTGAAGTCTAATAGAGTCTAATTGGAATGTTTTCGATTGAAAACATCTCAATTAGAGTCCGTTAGACTCCAAATTCAAGTCCAAGCTCCGGATTTCTGTTTTGGTTTCGAGTTCTCTTGAGGTAATTTCCTTCTTCTTGTTTATTTCAATTAGGTATTTGTTTGCCTTGTGTATTTGTTTAGTTTAATTCTTGAATTCTTCCCATTTTTTCTTTCTTGGCCGCCCCTGTTTTCATTTTCTTCCCGAAGACCTTTTCTTTGGTCAATTATTCTCCTGTGTTGTTTATTTGATTACGTATGTGGTCAAATGCGTATTCGTTTCGATTAGCGTCGTCGAATACTTAGTTTCATTTTGGCCGACATTTTTAGAATCACTGTTTTATCGATTGATTTGTTATCAATGATACGTGTTATAGTTAATTGAAGGTCGTCGTCTAATCTCGTAGAATTTGTTTGAAATCCCGGGCAGTGGTTTGTTTTGTCTGAATCAAACTTTCATGTCTGTTGTTTGGTTCTGTGTATTTGAAATTAGCTGTTGTAGTTTGGATATAGCTGATAAGAGTTCTAGGAAATTAACAATGTAGTGCACATGCCTTAGGTCAGTGGAACCTGCTGGACAGCAGGTATCCACCTAGGCTTTGCATTTAGGGAATTTTAAACAGAATAGTCCCATACTTAGAGATATGCAGTGACAAAATAGTGTCAGGAGGGTGCCAGGGAATATGATGGGTTCAGCAGAGATAGGGAGGAGGGGAGGTGATTATTTTGGGCTGGTCTTTGGCTCTCAGGGGTTGGTTTTTGAACTATAAGTATAGGGAGAGTTCATTAGAGCAAGGGGTCTGAAAAATACAGTGATAAACTGGAGGACACTGATACACACTGGGGAATACCTGGAGAGAACACAGAACATTGGAGAACACTGGAGAGTATTCAGATTGAACAGAAACATTAGAGGCAGCAATACATACATATAGCAACACTGTTACTGTTCCATTGGGGTTCGGTTACTGTCTTGCTGTTATTCAGTTGGTAAAGAGATTACTTGTTTGTTGTTTGTTGTTTGTCGAGATTTGGGTGTTTGGTTTGTTGCTGTTTGCTTCTATTGGTGTTGGTGCTTGTTCTTTCTGTTAGCTATCTAGGAGTTGAAGTTTCAGTTAACTCTGGAACTGAAGGATAGCTGGCACTTCTCTGTATCTTTTTCTGTTATGCACACGGGTTCAGCCAATAGGCAGAACCTTGGGTGTTTGGCTTGTTGTTGGAAGTCACTTGGGATTCAATCGTTTGGGTGCACAAGTTTTGGGGCATTTCAGAGGCGTAGGGGTTCGTTTGAGTGGGAATTCTTTGTTGATTATCTTTGGAGTATTCAAACTTTTGTCATTGGTTTCTCTTCTCGAAATCTGATTGTTGGGATTGTTTGGTTGCTGTTTGGTTACTGCCAATCCTGTTACTATTGCTACATTGCCACTGCTCACTCATCTTCGTTCTTCCGCATTCCAGGTACACATCCCTGTTGTTGTAATTCCTTGGTTCGAAAAGAATGAAGCCTGAAGCTTATGTTTGAAGTCTGTTGAATCATGTAGTCGTCTAGAGTTCTTATGTTTAATTACATTCTGTTATTCTTCAATTAAGCTTGTATTGCTAGTCTTGGTTATGGAAAAGTGTAGCTAGGCCAAAGATACACTGTCGTTAGATAAGCACGTAAACCTGAATTAGTCTGTTGTATCTCTATTCAATCTTCTCTGCTCGTGTGTGTAATCTCCAAATCTGTTAACGTTAGACCTTATGCTAAAAGCAAGATTAGTTAGGGAGTTGTTACTCAACGGAATGACGTAATTAGATTAAAAAGAGTCGGGGGCGCATTTCATGTGACCCGACCCCAATTTTGGGCAAGAGTAAACAAAGCGTGTCAGGAACACAGGCGCATTTCATGTGGTGTGGTTCGTAGCAAGTTTTAAATAATTTGGAATCAACTCTTGAGTAAGATACAGTGGGATGTAGTTCGCTTTATATTTGAATCAAAGGTGCGCCTCGTCCAATAATTACACTAATCACATAGCCGTCCTAAATGTACATATGAAATACTTAGATTTTGAGACGCGTCGTCTCTTAACGAATATTACAGTGTAAATAAGTAGTCGATCCGGGCGCATATTTTAGTTCTACCTTTTAAATACGGGTGTGCATTTCATGCGACCCAAATCCAAACCCCGAAATGTTGAATAAGAATATGTCGAGGATCCGGGTACATTTCATGTGACGTGATCCGAAAGCATATTTTTAAGCAACTTTCTCTTTCGTAAATCACAACCAACAATAAAAGCGGTAAAGGGATATTAACTTGCCCTAAGTACATAATTGTAAAAAGCAGATAGATAAGCCAAACACGACAGTTGAGCGACCGTGCTAGAACCACGGAATTCGGGAATGCCTAATACCTTCTCCCGGGTTAATAGAATTCCTTATCCGGATTTCCGGTTCGCGGACTGTTAAATAGAGTCATTCTTTTCCTCGATTCGGGATTTAACCGGTGACTTGGGACACCATAAATCTCCCAAGTGGCGACTCTGAAATAATTAAAATAAATCCCATCTCGATTGTCCTTTAATTGGAAAAACTCTTTGCATCCTCGCGGGTGCGTAAAAAGGAGGTGTGACAAAATCTGCGGTGCATTTTGCGACCGCAGATCAAACATGCGGACCGCATTCTGGCCGCATTCCTTAACAGAAACTTGTAAAATTTGGGGCAATTCTGCGGTCATTATGCGGACCGCATGTTGATTCTGCGGTGGCATAGTGACCACATATTTGACCCCGGCCCAGATTTTTGTAACATTTTGACCCGATCTCTTCTTTAATATAACACCCTTCTTCTTCATTTTATCATATTATCTTACCAAAAATTAGAGAGAGAAGAGAGGGTTTTTAGAGAGAGAAGTTCTTCATCTTCAAAGATTGTTCCAACTACTTAATTCCAAGGGATTCTAGGGCAAGGATTCAACTTCCCCAATCTTTTCAAGGTAAAAACCCTAACTATTTTCTTTGATTTTCAGTTTTAATTGGGTAAAGAGAGGTTTGCATATAATAGCTTTTAAAAATAGAATTTTTACACTCATGCATGATTATTGAACTTGATTTCTAGTAAAAAGAAGTGGGTAGAAGTAAGAGTCTTCAAGAACAAGGTTGGCAAGAGTAGAATATCTTGGGTAAGCATAAAGTAGGAGGAAAAATCATCACCAGGGTATGTATGGCTAATTTTGATTCTTGTGAAATCGCCTATGTGTGTGAAGTTGTTTGTTTCGGGTTAAATTGACAAATTGTGTGAAATTCTTGATGTTGTTGTTGGATATTCAAAGTTTATTGTTGAGTTATGAGTAATGTAAAATGAGAGTTTAATTTGGCAAAAGAATTGTGAATAATGACTATGATGGCCTATATGGCACCTTGTGGAAAACAAACGAAACACTTGAGAATTGGTTTATTGTGGAAAGAGATGAAACACTTGAATTGTGGAAATATTGTAACATGGTTGTGATATTGAATTGAGAAGAAATTGAGAACATGAACCAATGTGTAAGTTGCTTATTTGAACTTGTTGAAATTGTGTGTAGTACCTTATTTGCTGTTTGAAATTGTTGTGTTTTCAACTGTAAGGCGGGGTCGTGTTGCGCGCCGCAACGTGGTGAAATAAGGTGTGGGTTGGGGTGATAAGGGTGGCCGAGGTAATAAGGGTGGTCAGGGGCAATAAGGATGGAAAGCGATCGAAATCGCTATTGAAAATTGATACATAAATCAATAATGTGAAATTGTGAAAGGAGACGGCAGGAGAGTTTGCAACCTGTGGGGCACTGATTGCCCCTTTGTTTGACTACTTGTACTTTACGTGATTGATTGGTTATTGTTAAATTGGTTGATTGTAGAAAGTGCTTTGTGTTGAGAATTATTTGAAATAAGGAAAATGTGGAAACATGGTTGGCTGGGCTTAATAAATTGTTGATGTAATTTAATGGCTTGAGTTTACTTGGGACAAAGTTTGTCCATACATACCGGTACAATTCAAGTGTACTGACGTCCCTTTTTGCCGGGGGCGCTACATTCGTGTCATGATTGTAGGTGGATCAGTAGCAGGCACTTCAGCTCATCGGCAGTAGTATCCTTCTCCTTCCACTGCCCATTTTGGTGAGCCCCTTTCTTCCTCGGGGCCTTGTGTGGTTCATGCCACTCGGTTTAGATTTCATTTTGGGTTTGTAAGGTATAGCCGGAGCCTTGTTACCGGCAAGTATTGTATTTCCCTTTTTTTTTATCCTAGAGGCTCTGTAGACATGTAAACTGTGGGACTCCAGTATTATGTAGATATTATGTTATGTCGGGCGTTGTAAAAATTACAAACTTGTTAATGAATCACTCGTATGGTTTTATTTGTTTAATGTGAAATCAATTATGATTAGTAATATATGTGGTTAATGAGAAACAGTCAACACAGGGGTAACGCGTGGGAATGAAAGGCACCCAGGTCCGCTTGACTGGGGCAACCCGGTCAGGCGCCGGTCATGTCCCTCGATTTGGGGCGTGACAAACTTGGTATCGGAGCTTAAGGTTTTAAAGTGTCCTAGGATGTCTCGGAGCCGTGTCTAGTAGTGCCCTTCTTATAGGTGTGTTGTCGACCACATCATATAAGTAGGGGGCTACACGGGCGTTTAGGAATTTACCTACTTCTTTGTTAATCTATATCGTGCGGTAAAGTGCAATGTGGAGATATCTGTGTCTAATTCGTGCCTTGTTCCCAAATTTTCAGAATATGGCACCTAAGAAGAAGGCTAGACTCGGCCTTAGGGCCAATGCCGACCCAAGTGCAGTTGTTAATCATGTACCCGATGCCGTGGGAGAGAATGACCTACCAGTCCCGAATTTGCCTGGCCCATCTGTTCAAAACCCAAGTGTCCCTATTCCAGCTGCGGCAGAGGATGCCACCATTCCTCCTGCCGGTGTTCCTGACTCAGATACAGTTCCCGCTTCGGGCTCTGGTATCTCTAATGAAGAACTTAGGGGAGCCATCCATATGTTAACACGGTTAGTGGCCGCCCAGGCCCAGAGATCCCATGATGCCCCTGCATCCTCCAGCGGACAGGGAGATTCCTTTGGCTCCAGTGTCCACCAGTTCTTGCGATTGGCCCCTCCAGAATTTTCAGGCACCGATCCAGAGGCTGACCCACGGGAATTCCTTGATGAGATATACAAGACCCTCAGAGTGATGAAGGCTACAGATATAGAGGGGGTAGAGTTGGCCTCTTACAGGCCGAAGGGAGCGGCACGTTCATGGTTCGAAATGTGGGAGGATTCCCGTGAGGAAGGGAGCCCTCCGGCCGGATGGGATGAGTTCGTAGATGCATTTATGGACCACTTCTTGCCTGCCGAGGTGATGGCAGCCCGCGCCACTGAGTTCGAGGTTCTCAAACAGGGCAGTATGAGTATTTGGGAGTATCACATGGAGTTCGTAAGGTTGTCCAAGTACGCTCCTCATTTAGTGTCGACCATGGATGCCGGGTTCGACGGTTTGTTCGGGGCCTTAGCCCTTTGGTAGTGAATGAGGCCGCCACGGCAGCTTTGCACTCGGACATGAACTATGGGAGGATTGTGGGGTTTGCTCGGGCCACGGAGGCCGGGGAAATTGAAGATTCGTGCGAAAGAGAGAGTAGCAACAAGGCCCGGTCAATGGGTCGTTCGGGGAGATCACTTCCGGGGAAGGGGTCATCGGGGCCATCCCGGTCATATGCTCGGTCCTCCGCGAGTGCACCGCCATCCGTGCACGGTCATCAGCAAGGCAGTTACTCGAGACCTGGTTCGGACAGCAGGAGGTCTCGTCAGTCTGGTCATCCTGGGGTGAGATCCCAGCAGCGGGGGAGACCTACATGCCCCAAGTGTGGGAGATTTCATACAGAAACTTGCTACCTTGACCTTCCGGTGTGCTTCGGGTGCGGGGTGAGAGGTCACATTCAGCGGGACTGCCGTGCACCCCGTCAGGGTATAGGTAGGGGATCTGCTTAGTCATCCGGTTCTTCAGCTGCTACATCATCAGCGCGTACTCCAGCAGCAGCAGGGCGTGGTGCAGCTAGGGGTGGAGCTCGGGGTAGGGGTGGACCTAGCCGATTCTATGCATTGAGTGGCCGCCAAAATGCCGAGGCTTCTCCAGATGTTGTTACAGGTATCATGTCTGTTCAGACTATTGATTGCTATGCCTTTATTGATCCGGGGTCCTCCTTGTCTTATGTTACTCCATTCATTGCTTCAAGTTTTGGGATAGAACCCGAACAACTTCATGAGCCGTTCTCTGTGTCGACTCCAATTGGTGATTCTATTACAGCCTTACGAGTCTATAGGAATTGTATTGTTACGGTGGGTGGTCGTGATACCACGACCGATCTTATTGAGCTTGGGATGGTAGATTTTGATGTAATTATGGGGATGGATTGGCTCTATTCGTGCTTTGCCAAACTTGATTGTCGAACGAGAGTTATGAGGCTCGAGTTCCCTAACGAGCCAGTTATTGAATGGAGAGGAAATGGTGTAGTGCCAAGGGGTAGGTTTATTTCCTACCTTAAGGCTTCGAAGATGATTAAGAAGGGGTGTATCTATCACCTGGTTCGGGTAACGGACACCACCTCGGAGGTGCCTACCCTCGAGTCCGTGCCAATTGTGAATGAATTTCCTGAAGTGTTTCCAGATGAGCTTCCAGGCATCCCACCGGATAGGGAGATTGATTTCAGAATTGATGTATTGCCAGATACTCAGCCAATATCCATTCCACCTTACAGAATGGCGCCAGCAGAGTTAAGGGAGTTAAAGGAGCAGCTGAGGGATTTATTAGAGAAAGGGTTCATACGACCGAGTGTGTCGCCGTGGGGTGCTCCGGTTCTTTTTGTCAAGAAGAAGGATGGGTCACTTCGAATGTGTATTGATTATCGGCAGCTCAACAAAGTCACCATCAAGAATAAATATCCTTTGCCTCGAGTGGATGATCTGTTTGACCAATTGCAGGGAGCGAAGTTCTTCTCAAAGATTGATTTACGGTCTGGGTACCACCAGTTAAAAATCAGGGAGCAGGATATTCCTAAAACCGCCTTTCGAACTCGTTATGGTCACTTTGAGTTTTTGGTCATGTCTTTTGGGCTAACCAATGCCCCAGCAGACTTTCATGGACCTTATGAATCGGGTTTTCAAGCCATTCCTAGATTCCTTTGTGATTGTATTCATTGACGATATTCTCATCTACTCTCGGAGCAGGGAAGATCATGCCGTTCACCTCGGAGCAGCATTGCAGACCCTTCTTGAGCATCAATTGTATGCCAAGTTCTCAAAATGTGAGTTTTGGTTGGAGTCCGTAGCTTTTCTAGGGCATGTTATTTCCGGTGAGGGAATTATGGTGGATCCTCAGAAGATTGCGGCAGTGAAAGATTGGCCTAGACCCACGACCCCGACAGAGATTCGCAGCTTTTTGGGTCTGGCAGGGTACTATCGGAGGTTTGTAGAGGGATTCTCAACCCTTGCCTCCCCATTGACTAAATTGACGCAGAAAGCAGTTAAGTTCCGGTGGTCCGAAGCATGTGAGAAAAGTTTCCAAGAACTGAAGTCAAGATTGACCTCGGCACCAGTATTGGCCTTGCCAGAAGGCACAGAGGGATTTGTAGTCTATTGTGATGCCTCCGGAGTCGGTTTGGGATGTGTATTGATGCAGCACGGAAAGGTTATAGCTTATGCTTCCAGACAACTCAAGAACCATGAGAAGAATTATCCGACGCATGATCTGGAACTTGCAGCTGTTGTGTTTGCCTTGAAAATATGGCGACACTATCTTTATGGGGTTCATGTAGATGTGTTTTCAGACCACAAGAGCCTCCAGTATTTGTTCAAGCAGAAAGAGCTGAATCCGAGACAGCGGCGGTGGTTAGAACTACTCAAGGACTATGATATGGACATATTGTACCATCCAGGGAAGGCAAATGTGGTAGCTGACGCTCTTAGTCGGAAATCCATGGGTAGTTTCGCTCATTTGGGTGTGGATCGGAGACCCCTGGCTCGAGAGGTTTACCAATTAGCCAGTTTGGGGGTTCGTATCTCGGCGTCAGACGAGGGAGATATCTTGGTGCATAATGGAGCAGAATCATCATTGGTCGCGGAAATCAAGGAAAAACGGTTCATGGATCCAGCATTGGTTCGGGTAAAGGAAGCAGTCATGAATAACAAGACCTCAACATTTGTACTCAGCAGCGAAGATGGTGTATTGCGGTGTCAAGATAGGCTATGTGTTCCGAATGTGGACGAACTTCGGGAAAGAGTGATGGCAGAGGCTCATACTTCCAGGTATTCTGTGCACCCCGGTTCAACGAAAATGTATCACGATCTCAAGGAGATTTATTGGTGGAACGGTATGAAAAGGGATGTGGCGGGCTTTGTAGCTAAATGTCCGAACTGTCAACAAGTGAAGGCCGAGCATCAACGACCTGGTGGATTAACTCAACTTATAGAAATACCAAGATGGAAATGGGAGATGATCAATATGGATTTCGTGGTGGGGTTACCTCGCACTCAGCGTAAGTTCGATTCAGTATGGGTGATAGTAGATCGACTCACCAAATCAGCTCACTTCCTGCCTGTCAAGTCCACTGATACTGCGGAGCAATATGCAAGATTGTACATCAAAGAGATAGTAAGGCTTCATGGCACTCCACTTTCTATTATCTCGGATCGCGGAGCTCAGTTCACAGCTAACTTTTGGAAGAAGTTTCAGCAAGGTTTGGGAACTCAGGTGAATCTCAGCACAGCTTTCCATCCACAGACCGATGGACAGGCCGAGCGGACCATTCGGACGCTTGAAGATATGTTGCGGGCTTGTGTCTTAGATTTTAAAGGTAATTGGGATGAACACTTGCCACTGATAGAATTTGCTTACAATAACAGCTATCATGCTAGCATTCAAATGGCCCCGTTTGAGGCATTGTACGGGAGAAGATGTAGATCGCCAATCGGGTGGTTTGAGGTAGGTGAAGCGGAATTGCTAGGGCCGGATATGGTGTACGAAGCTATGGAAAAGGTCAAAGTTATTCAGGAGAGAATGAAAACAGCACAGAGTCGTCAAAAGTCCTATGCGGACGTTCGTCGAAGGGATTTGGAGTTTCAAGTCGATGATTGGGTGTTCTTGAGGGTATCTCCTATGAAGGGAGTCATGCGATTCGGAAAGAAAGGGAAATTGAGTCCTAGGTATGTCGGGCCATATCGGATCGTTCAAAGGATTGGTCAAGTTGCTTATAGGCTAGAGTTGCCTCCCGAGATGTCATCAGTGCATCCGGTATTCCATGTGTCCATGTTGAAGAAAGTGATTGGAGATCCATCCACCATCATGCCGGTCGAAGCTATAGAGGTTAATGAAGATTTGTCATATGAAGAAGTTCCAGTTGCCATTCTTGATAGGCAAGTCCGTAAGTTGAGAAATAAGGAAGTTGCCTCTGTTAAAGTATTGTGGCGTAGTCAACAAGTTGAGGAGGCCACATGGGAAGCGGAAAAAGAGATGAAGGAAAAGTACCCCCATTTGTTTGATCAAGCCTAGAAGAAATTAGGTGACCCTTCTACTCCAAGTAATTGTCATTTTGTCCAAGTCGTTTCTCTCTTAGTGTTAGTAAAGTCTCCTTCATTTTGTAATGAATTTAATGTGTTGTTACCTTGGGTCACTTGAACCTTTCTTGATAAATGAAATCCTTATAAATATTCGCGTGTTAAATTGGTTTAATAAGGTGAAAATTCATTGAAGTGACTAGTTTATGTGCAATTGTAACAATGTGATAGAATATGTGCATTCGTTGAGGTAAGAAAGTGTATACCAGTTGTGAAAAGTGTTGTAGTTGTATATTGTTGTTTGGAAATGTGTTTCGGGGGCCCTCTGACAGGTGGATATGTCCATAATACAAAGGAAACTCTGGCGAAATTTTTCTAAAATAAAAGAGTTAGTCAAAATTTTGATGGTTGCATATCATGTCTTTCAAAACCAACTCATTTATTTCAAAATCCTCATTCGAGGACGAATGATCTTAAGGGGGAGGATGTAAGGCCCCGTAAAAATTTTGTGCATAAAACCTAGTAGTTGTGGTGTCATGGTCCGAATAATGTGTTAGGAATGCGTAGAATTCTTCGCGGCGAGCTTGCGAGCCGCGGTTCGGACCCTTGGTAGTGATTTAAGTTTCAAAATGTAGAGAATTAATTTTTCCGAAAAATGTCAAATATGCGGTCAAGAATGCGACCGCAAACCTGACATGCGGACCGCATTCTGACCGCAAATCGTTCCAGAGAGTTTCTCAAAAATCCGTCAAATGTGCGGTCGATATGCGATCGCATGTCAAATCCGCGGTGCATTTTGCGACCGCAGATCAAACATGCGGACCGCATTCCGGCCGCATTCCTTAACAGAAACTTGTAAAATTTGGGGCAATTCTGCGGTCATTATGCGGACCGCATGTTGATTCTGCGGTCGCATAGTGACCGCATATTTGACCCCGGCCCAGATTTTTGTAACATTTTGACCCGATCTCTTCTTTAATATAACACCCTTCTTCTTCATTTTATCATATTATCTTACCAAAAATTAGAGAGAGAAGAGAGGGTTTTTAGAGAGAGAAGTTCTTCATCTTCAAAGATTGTTCCAACTACTTAATTCCAAGGGATTCTAGGGCAAGGATTCAACTTCCCCAATCTTTTCAAGGTAAAAACCCTAACTATTTTCTTTGATTTTCAGTTTTAATTGGGTAAAGAGAGGTTTGCATATAATAGCTTTTAAAAATAGAATTTTTACACTCATGCATGATTATTGAACTTGATTTCTAGTAAAAAGAAGTGGGTAGAAGTAAGAGTCTTCAAGAACAAGGTTGGCAAGAGTAGAATATCTTGGGTAAGCATAAAGTAGGAGGAAAAATCATCACCAGGTATGTATGGCTAATTTTGATTCTTGTGAAATCGCCTATGTGTGTGAAGTTGTTTGTTTCGGGTTAAATTGACAAATTGTGTGAAATTCTTGATGTTGTTGTTGGATATTCAAAGTTTGTTGTTGAGTTATGAGTAATGTAAAATGAGAGTTTAATTTGGCAAAAGAATTGTGAATAATGACTATGATGGCCTATATGGCACCTTGTGGAAAACAAACGAAACACTTGAGAATTGGTTTATTGTGGAAAGAGATGAAACACTTGAATTGTGGAAATATTGTAACATGGTTGTGATATTGAATTGAGAAGAAATTGAGAACATGAACCAATGTGTAAGTTGCTTATTTGAACTTGTTGAAATTGTGTGTAGTACCTTATTTGCTGTTTGAAATTGTTGTGTTTTCAACTGTAAGGCGGGGTCGTGTTGCGCGCCGCAACGTGGTGAAATAAGGTGTGGGTTGGGGTGATAAGGGTGGCCGAGGTAAT
Source organism: Nicotiana noctiflora (assembly GCA_032618575.1). NCBI lineage: Eukaryota > Viridiplantae > Streptophyta > Magnoliopsida > Solanales > Solanaceae > Nicotiana > Nicotiana noctiflora. The sequence continues at coordinate 15,984 of JASVEL010002678.1, read as the reverse complement.
AAGGGTGGTCAGGGGCAATAAGGATGGAAAGCGATCGAAATCGCTATTGAAAATTGATACATAAATCAATAATGTGAAATTGTGAAAGGAGACAACAGGAGAGTTTGCAACCTGTGGGGCACTGATTGCCCCTTTGTTTGACTACTTGTACTTTACGTGATTGATTGGTTATTGTTAAATTGGTTGATTGTAGAAAGTGCTTTGTGTTGAGAATTATTTGAAATAAGGAAAATGTGGAAACATGGTTGGTTGGCTTAATTAATTGTTGATGTAATTTAATGGCTTGAGTTTACTTGGGACAAAGTTTGTCCATACATACCAGTACAATTCAAGTGTACTGACGTCCCTTTTGCCTGGGGCGCTACATTCGTGTTATGATTGTAGGTGGATCAGTAGCAGGCACTTCAGCTCATCGGCAGTAGTATCCTTCTCCTTCCACTGCCCATTTTGGTGAGCCCTTTCTTCCTCGGGGCCTTGTGTGGTTCATGCCACTTCGGTTTAAATTTCATTTTGGTTTTGTAAGGTATAGCCGGAGCCTTGTTACCGGCAAGTATTGTATTTCCCTTTTTTGTATCCTAGAGGCTCTGTAGACATGTAAACTGTGGGACTCCAGTATTATGTAGATATTATGTTATGTCGGGCGTTGTAAAAATTACAAACTTGTTAATGAATCACTCGTATGGTTTTATTTGTTTAATGTGAAATCAATTATGATTAGTAATATATGTGGTTAATGAGAAACAGTCAACACAGGGGTAACGCGTGGGAATGAAAGGCACCCAGGTCCGCTTGACTGGGGCAACCCGGTCAGGCGCCGGTCATGTTCCTCGATTTGGGGCGTGACAGATCTGGTGCTGCAGTTTGATATTTTATGCTCTGCTGCTGAGAATGCGGCCCTTCGGAGTGTCCTCGACATTGATTTGATGCATAAAGTGGCCGCTATGGGCTTAAGAGTACATTGCATATTTTCTTTTATATCTCTTCCATTTTCGGTGATATGGTTTAACTTGTCTTCTCATTTTTCAGACGTACATGGTGGAGATAGAGAGTATCCGTCGGGCCGATACTCAAGCTATGATTTTCTTGAAGATGTTGGAGAAATATTGGTGCTCTCGCAACAAGTTCCGTGAGATGCATGAGCGGCTGAAGGCGAACCCTGGTTATCGGTGTCTTGGCGAAGAGTTGGATAAAAGGGACCAAGAGTTGATGTAGACTAATCATAGTAAAAGTGACCTCGAGGAGCAACTTTGTGGGAAGGATGAAGGGCTCGAGTTGGACAAAGGGGTTACTGCGGAGTGTGAATATCTCCAGGAGAAGTTGAGGTCGATGCAGTCTGAGATGGCTCAGAACCTCATGAGGGCCGAGATGATGAGTGAGGAGTGAGTGGGAAAATTAGCTGAGATAGAGAAAGGTGGTCGGGTTGGAATGCATTGAGAGTGCTTGGTGGCGACGGCTTTGGAGGATACCATCTGCGTCCTCCAATCTGATCAGGAACCAGAAACGGCGATGACCACGCTAAGGGTGGAGAGACTCGAAGAACGCATCATCGAGATTGATCGGGACGCCTCGACCTTGGGAGATTAGGTCGCTGCTCTGGAAGTCGAAATGGAGAAATTGTTGGCTCAACTTGAATCTTCCTCTGCTACCGCTCATTGCCACTCGCATGAGATTTGGGTCAATGCTGAAGCCTTGCGGGATATATATAAGAGTTTATGGGAGGGGGGTAATGTGAGGACGCATATGAAGAAGCGCGGGCGAAGGTGCGGGAGGCTCGCATCAATTGTGGATATGAGTTTGTGACGCTAGAGGTTGATGAGGGCGCGAACGCCGAAGGAGAATTTCCCGGAGGTGATGGTGAAGATGGCGACAATGATGATTCCGAATAAACAGATAGTTGTCTTGGTCCGTTTCGTTGTCGCTTGTCGTTGTTCTTTTCTTCTTCTTTTCTCTTTTATTGTTGACTTGGGCCGTACGTAATCTGTGACCATTTGTGCAGTGACTTTGTATAAAGAAGAATTTTTCACTGTTATTTGCCTTGTACTCCTTTCGAACTTATCAAAATGTTAACCCGTCGTCGTTCGCTCGAGGTTGAACTCTTCTTTTTGGCGAAGGCCTTTGGCCTTAAAGGGTGTTATTTTGAACTCATTGAAATGTTAACCCGTCGTAATTCGATCAAGGTCGAACTCTTCTTTTTGGCGTAAGCCCTTATAACGACCCGACCCGTTGTTAAAGGAGTTATTGCCCTATTTTCTTTATTTAACACTTCAATATGCTAATTTATATGTGTTCGGAACGTTAGAAGCAAATCGGAAGAAATTTAGATAAAAATGAGGCCATAAACCTCTTTATGAGAAGAATAGGTTGGAAAAGTCAACCGAATGTTGACCGATGAGTTAGACAGCTCGTAATTGAATTCTGATGATTCAACTAGTTTCGGGGGATCATGTATGACTTAGGAGAACAATCGGAAACGAATTCGGAGGTCCGGTGTAGTTTTAGGCTTGAATTGGCTAAGGGTGAATTTTGGCGAATTCTGGATGGTAGGTGAGATATTCATCCGAGGGTCAGAATGGAATTTTCAGAGTTGCAGTAGCTCCATTAGGTAATTTGGATATGCGTGCAAAGTTTCAAGTCATTCGTAGATGTTTAGGTCGGGTTTTTGATCAAATGCAAGTTTCGGAAGTTTTAGAAGAACTTAGGCTTGAATCCGATGTAAATTTGGTGTTTTGATGTTAGTTTTGGTGTTTTGAGAGTGAAACTAAGTTTTCATGATCATATGTGGCATGTTAGTATGTTTGTATGCAGTCCCGAGGAGCTCGGGTGAGTTTCAGATAGGTTTAGGTTGCGTTATGCTCGTTTTTCTTATGCTTCGACATCGTTTCTTCAAGCATAAATGATATCATATTGAACTCATGAGCTCTGACTACTTTTTTGAATGAAGCATTAGATCCGTATCGTAATTACGGACCCGTATAAAAAAGAATCATCAAATTTGGACATCGTATGAGGATTTTATGGTCATTTTACTAAAGTTGCCCAGATTTTCCGATTAATGATGAAACTGCCCCTGACGGCATATTAAAGACCTGCACTATTAGCAAATCTTAAAACCTACATATCTCCTTCATTATAAGATTCAAATTGTGTGATTCAAAAGCCTAGATTCATTAGGATTTCACAAGGAATCCATTGGGAACAGTAAAACGCGTGAAAAGTATACCTATAATGAGCAGGTCAAGTTTTCTTCCAATTTTGGAACAGGAAGAAGCTTCTGAGGTGATTATTAAGAGAGAAATCAATGGGTAATCGCTGGAGGTAAGTTTCTTGACTCAAAAACATGATTTTATGTTAGAATCAACACCAAAATTCCTGAAATTGGTAGAATTTGTGAAGAACTAGGGCCTAAATTATGAAAATATTTTTGGGTTTTGAAAGGCCATTCGAACTCCGATTTCGATAAATTTTATATGCAAGGACTTTTGGAGAGACGAGGAATCCGTTGGTATGATTTTCGGAATTTTTTGAGAAGTGGGCCCGGGGCTCGGGTTTTACCAACTTCGTGAATTGTTGCATTTTTCGAGTAATTTTGATTGGGTTATATTTTTTTTGACCCATATTTATGTTATTATTGTGGTTTTGACTAGATTTGATGCACGAGACAGCAAATTTGAAGGGAAAAGGTATCGTGGGCGAGTCCACGACCGGCTAGAGGTGAGTAGTTTGTGTATATGGTAGCCTGAGGGTTCGAAACCCCGGCTTAGCACATTATGACGCTATTAGGGCGTGGCTTGCACCCCGTGACAGGTGCGGGATTGATTGTGACTGGGGATTGAGACTTAGTCCATCCCGGATGTGAATAATATGCTATATGCGGTTGAAACGCACATTGTGTTAGATATATTTTGTGGGTTGTAAGCCATGTTTGGGGCCTTGTGCCGACCTGTAGTATCCCTATGGGATAATTATATATGTGATAGCTCTAATTGCTTAATCACTGATCTCAATCCTGGTTTGAAAGTACCGTATTGAAATGCTAAGTCATCTGTTTTGAAAAATTAAATAAGCATTAAAGTATTTTCATAATTATATTAATTGGAACCTGGAAATAAATAAGTTGAGCTGTTATGTGACACATATGCATGTTGTGGACTGAGGATGGATCGGGCTGCATGCCGCAGTGGTTGATATGAGGATCGGGCTGCACGCCGCAGCGGTTGATATGAGGATCGGGCTGCATGCCGCAGCGGTATTGCGCTTGGGCTGTAGGAGCCCCTCCGGAAGTCTGTACATACCCCCAGTGAGCGTCGGCGACGTTAAATGGATCGGGCTACACGTCGTAGCGGTTATGTGCATTGCATTTCATCTTTATCTGTGAATTATCTGTGATAGTGGCAATGTACTGTTGTTGTTGATAGTTCGTAGGAGGAAACAGACTGTAGGTTAGCTTCATTATGTGGTATTCTGTGGATTTCTTACTTTTAGCTACTTGTATATATTTATTACTCACTGAGTACTTAGTACTCACCCCTACCCCCTGCACCTTTGTGTGCAGATTCAGGTACATAGGAGGGATAGATGAGCACTCCAGCTTTTATCAGTATTTATCCGAGTTGCTGAGGTAGCTGCTGGCGTTCGCAGGACCTGGCATCTCTTCTTATTCCAGTTTTCCTTTGTATACACAATATTCAGACTTGAGTATTTGGTTTAGATATTGTATTCGATCATGTTAGAGGCTCTAGACTCGTGACCCTAGATCTTTGGGTTGTTATTTAGTTTAGCTTTATTGTTGATAATAATGTCCAGGTAATTAATTTGAGCTTCATGCCCGGGATGAGAGGGTAAATGGTCGGGCTTGCCTAGTAGTTGTGTTGGGCGCCATCACGACCGGGACTGGGGTCATGACAAGTTGGTATCAGATCCTAGGTTACTAGGCCCCATGAGTCTTGAGCCAGTTGGTAGAGTCTCGTGGATCGGTACGGGGATGCCTGTATTTATCCTCGGGAGGCTGCAAACCTTTAGGAAACACTTCACATTTCTTGGATTTCTTATCGTGCGTACTTGATTCAGCTTGAGATATAATCTTTGAAATTCCTTCCACACGCTTGTGTACGCATCGAGCGCTCAGTAATATAATTGCCTTGATGGCTTGTGATTCCCTGGTCGAGGGGCGAGATATAATCTATGCGAGTTCATGTTGGGCCAGTCGGGAGGACTTGAGGCCAGATATTTGTCGATGACATGAGCACCAAAGTGCTGATTTTACAAACTGGTATTATGAAATTTCATGTGATCGGTATTGTTCCTAACTGTGGAAATGGCAGCTTAATAATGTACGAGTTGTCAGGTGTTAGATCCTTATTGTAATCTGTTGTGTAGCCCCAAGCTCTGGGTGTGGTGAATATTTATCATATCTCTTAGTTGGAAGGTAAAGTGCCTTACGTGTAGTAAAACGAGTTTAGACTTAGGAAGACTAAAGTGATTATGCTATGTATATCCTGGTGGAAGGTGTTGTACTGAAATACTAGATTGATGCAAAGTAGGTGGGTGGATTCGGATGTGTAATTGAAGGGTATTTGATATGTGTTATGATGCGAGCAGGTGTATCGCAGGTTCAGGTATAAATTGTGATAATATGATCCTTATAGTATTGAGATTTAATATTGTTGAAATGCACTGTAATGTCTTGTTGAGTTGTGGATGTATTGTTATAATGGTTTGGTGATTTTTTGAGGTGGATAGGCCAATTTACAAAGGAAACTCTTCCAAAATTGTTGAAAAATTTGGGACTTAGAAAAGATTTCTGTCACCTAAAGAGAGTAAGCTTAACTATGGTGTGTGTATATATGCAAGAATTGCAGAAGGGTTAAGGTCTCTGATGATTCGAGTCTTTGTCAAGCTTGTAAATGACTTGAGTTTAATCTCACCATAACATTGTGGCATCATTTGAGTAAAGAATGCTATGAGTGGCTAAAAGTGCTTTGATGTATGGCTCCGAGCCAAGTTGGGGAGGTTGTTATTGATTAACTGATTGCACTATTGTGTGCTATGTTGATTCTGTCTCTAAGTATGTTGGGAAATTCTGATAAAGGTTATGGTGCTTCGTAGATATGAAGAAATAATAGGATGGTTTGAACTGCTGCTGGTAAAGAATGTTCGGTGTATAGGAAAGAAAGATAGCTAAATGCATCTGTATGTACTCATGTTTTGCGGTGCCAAAGTTCTAACAAGGCACGAGTGGTTCTGTTTAATAAGACAGTTGAATTATAATTGAATAAGGGTGAATGACGCCCGAGAATGGTTTTGCGGTGTTCAAGATTTTTCTTGTAACAGTCAGGTGTATTAAGATTGTGTATAAGGCTAAAGACGGTGTTTTCATTATAAGGGATCAAGACTTGTGTAATGATATGTGAATGATGAGATTATATGTATTTATATTGGAGAGTAATGATAACGAATTCAAAATAGCAGGAAGTTCTTCAAAATGAAGTATTGTAGAATGTGGTACTTTTGGGAAACATTGAGAAAGTATTCAGTGGCCTATGGGTTTTAGACCGTGTGGTCTTATGTACGAGTCTCGTGTGATAACATGAGTTGAGTTATGGTAGTGCTACAGTAAAGGCTAATACTAAGTTAAAGATGGTTCAGAAAAGAAATTGAGTAAATGGAGCAACTGGTTAATAAACTGAAATGGTATGATAGGGATACGGTTACTTCCTGGTATGTGTTCGAAGTGATGAGTCTTGCAGCTATGGTGCAACCAAGCTCTTGAGTGCTGGCAGTTGCGTAGCTCGATGTGGGTAAAAGGACTCAGTCCTGACAGTTAAACTTATGCAATGAATTGGAAGAAAAAGTTTGTGATGTGTTCTACCGTAGTTTGAAAATGAGTATATTTCCTATTGGTATGCGAAGCATGGAATGTGACATGAGTCTTCTTCTATATGAAATCACGAAAGCCCTTGACTAGTAGAGTGCGTCGATGTTTGCGGCATAGGAAAGGGGTGGAAGTTTCCATGTTATCTTAGTATGGTATGGTATATGCGATGTGTTATGGGAAGCTGATAATGGCATGTTCAAGGTTTTGGGATCAATTCATAATAGATGGGAAGTCATTAAAGATTTTTGAGCAGCGCCAACAACTGCAAGTGATTTAAGAATCGATCTTTCTAGTGATTAAAATGAAATGATACTGCTATTCTAGTGAATTGGCAGGGTATATGATCAAAAAGGGGTAAGGTACAATAAATTGATAATATCTAGTGGTATGGTGGTATTCTCTCGTTGGATCGATTGAGATGATTGAGCTTTTTATGGCATAGGGAGATTTCTGAATGACTTTCGTGGTATGAATGGATGATTGATGTGTGTTTAGTATTCGTACAGTGGAATGTGGGATCAGGCATAGTGAATCATGTGTTATATAGGTAATGGAGACTAGAGGTTCTCGTAATCTACCTATGCAGTGGTTGTATATCGGGGTATCGGCATCGTTTAGCGATTATCGGAAATTAGAAGCCCGAGTGGCTCTCCCTCGGCTTGATATGATGAATTTGGGTTATGAGACTTGAGTGCAGACTGGTTGTTATACGTCAAGTTGCCTAGACTGATGTGATATGGACTATGTCGGGAATATCACAAATTGTTTAGCAGAGTGCATCAGAGTATGCTCTAGCAGGGTAGTTTTACCCAGGACCAGCGGGCGGTTAGTAGGTATGGTTTTGTCAGTTGGGCCTTCGTGGTGGATATCAGTACAGAGGTTTCTACTATTGATTTAGTTCTGGTATTGGGGAACCTTGTCGGATGCGTTTCTTGTGGCCGAGCTTGAGGCTATATATATATATATGTTTATTGTAATGAGCAATTTGACTCGGTGTGCATTTCTTTTTGTGAGAGTTTTGCGTGGATCGGGTGGCACGCCGCCACAGGTTATTTAGATCGGGTGGCACGCCACCACGGGTATGTCATTTTGAGCAGGTTGCACGCCGCAACCGTGTAATATGGAGCATAGTTTTATTTTCTATAGGTTACCTTGCGTACTATACTTCCTAGTCTCTGAGGAAAGTCAGTGTTGGGTGTCGCTCGGCGACCGGCGCATCGGTTGTGTCCTTACAAGATTTGATGGCGTATATTAATTGTTTCACCGTGGGTGAGATTGATTGCTTGAGTTCAGACCTAGATCTGTGCGTGGCTGATTGTTGTGATCATGATGAGATGACGTGAGGTGCTTCATGGGTAATAGTGTTTGGATGGAATCATAAGTTGTGGAAAGGCCATATGATGTTATGACCTTTCGAGGAGAATTCAGGTACTCTATTTCTATAATGCGAGACTGGATCTCAGTCCTATGTTACGATGGTACGGAGGAATTGAATTACAGCTTTTGTGTTTGAGTTAGTTATCATGATTTGAGTGTCACACCTCCCTTTTTACTACCCCTTTTTGTACCGATCCATTTGAAAAGATACGTTGGGTATACCTCAATGTTCAAATACCCGAGAAGGATATAATAACAAGGAGGAAGGAGTTTTTCCACATAAAGGACAATCGGTTCGGGATTTTTATTTAATTTTCAGAGTCGCCACTTGGGAAGATAATGGTGTCCCAAGTCATCGGTTAATCCCGAATCTGAGGAAATTGACTCTGTTATTACAGTCTGCGAAACAGAAACCTGGATAAGGAATTATGTTAACCCGGGAGAAGGTGTTAGGCACTTCCGGATTCCGTGGTTTTAGCACGGTCGCTCAACCGTCGTTCTCAATCTTATTTGACTTGTTATAAACTTTTAGCAATATGTATGTGTTTTCAACTTTAATATTTTAAGAATTACGACGTTGCGAAAACGTACTTCGATTCACACCGCAACCGGTACGCCTGTGACTTTTAATACATTTCGGCTTCGCCGGGATTTGGGATTTGAGTCGCACCAAGTGCACACTCGTATTTAAGGAAAGTATATTAAGTCGTTCCTAAATAACGTCCAACGGCTTTTAAATCTTTTGGGAGAAGCTATGAAATTCGCTATTAGCTTTCTCGAATATATTCATATATATTACTTCATTACTAAGGGGGCCCCACTGTTTTGGTATCGTGTGAGGCTCATCCCGATTAAATTTTATAGTCCAAACCTATTGTATCACTATGTTTTTCTATTCTTGTTCTTCCCTTAGTTATTTAGTCAAATGTAATTCTAGAGAGTGAGCCCAGGCCATTGCTATCTCGAAATTATTGGGCCTGGGCTTCTGTCCGGGTTTTAGTGACCCGGACTGGCTTTGGGCCTTGGTTCAGTAGCCCACTTAATTTTCAAATATAGTTCAGGCCCGCGTCGTGTATTAGGCCCAGACCAAATCAAAGTAACAGTAGTGAAAGTAGAAATGAAGAACTCATAACCGAACAAACATATAGAACTAAGAATGAAATTAAATTGCACTTTATTTATCAAAGGAAAAAATCACTATACAAAATTGTCAATGTTAACTCTAGATCATAACTATCTAATGTACATGAGGATCGAATTAGTCTACTGCTTTTTACATTGTTTTCTGATAACGAATTTACACTAACATTCTAGTTACCTATTAGCTAAGAGATTGAGAAGTGACTTAACTATAAATGAAGCATGATTAAACTAAACAGTTCAACTACTTACAAACAACATTCTGATTATCTAAGGCTAAATGAGTTATTCACCGATGCTCAGTTATATTACTTGTTTTACTACTAATTAAGCTTATTTGATATCACAAATCCAATATCAATTGAGTTATTACTTCATTTGACTGTTTTCTCTTTTAAACTTGTCCATGTCCAGATGTCGATCTACAGATCCGATTAACTATGTGAACATGATTGAAATTACTATTGTGAGCATTATTGTTATCGATTCATGTTATGGTTATTTAACTTTGTTTTATGGGTTTTACCTACTTAACTAAGTGATCTACTATCGCGACTATACTACTGCTATTTTACTATCTATTACATTGTTTTTGTTCGACTTCTTACTCATACATACATGACTACACTATTGAATTACAAATCTAGCTGAATACTAATCAACTAATTAAAAGATACAGCAGATACAAAAGACTATCAGAGATTCAACATTTGAAACTCCATTTCATTCACTGATTCTTCAATACATAGCTTCGAACAAGTGTGTACCTGATTCAGTAGAACTAATCGATGAGTTCTAAGGGGAGCAGAAACAAGCACAACAATAACTTGACAGGCAATGCAACAATGAGAATTTGAGTTCCAAATGAGCACAAACAACACAACAATCAGCAATAGAAAACCCAACAAAGAGCAGAAATTCCAAACCAAACTCCAAACAGCAATTTCAACTCGAAAACCAGAGAAAACTATTTTCTATTTCAGTGTATTTCACTCTATATCTATATGATTCTCTCTGAATTTTTCTATTCAAAAACCCGCCCCTAATTAGTCTTAGAAAGGGGGTATTTATAGGTGTAAGGGGGTGAAACTTTTGGGGGGAAAGGATAGACAAATAATCCCATTTCCCTCCCCTCTTAATTTACCAAATCTACACTTTACACCCTAAATCTGTTACAAGATCCCTTCCAACATGTGCTGGAAGGTTCTTTTTAATACTATTTTGGGGCTTTTACTAAGGTACCCCTGCTTGCTATTGTTTTTTTACTGATTTACCTTTTCATTGAGACCATTATGCCCTTAAATATCTGCAAAAATGCAGAAATCAGGAGCACAAATATCCCCTATATCCCTATATGCTCTATGTAATCTACTATTTTGCCATTTTAAGTTCCTTATGTGCCCTTGAGGGCATTACTGAATTACCCGACCTACCTAGGTCAATTTTCAGGGTTTTAGCTCTTATTTAACTAATGGCCAGTCTTTATATTAGTATTAAAGGACTGGCCACATTTAACTTAAGAACTTATTTCAATTTTAACCACTTTATTCCATTTTCTGGTAATTAAACTAAATTGCAGGACTAGCCTGCTTTATTGTCCTATTAAACTATTTAAAACTTGGCCAATCCCAAAGTTGGACTTGGCTTTGCCATTTCAAGGCCTATTACTTGAATACAGGCCTGGTTAAGACCTTTGCAGGTCTAGCCACCTGTGATCATGGCTCAATTAGGGCCTTGGTAAGTTTGAGTTTTCAGACTTAAACCAATTATTACACAACTAGCCCAATTAAGTGTTGGCCAGTGTGTGAGAGACCTAATAGAGTAGGTCAATTACAAAATTGACCACTCTTGGTCACTTATTAAACTTATAGCCTATCTTTGTGATTTTCAATTTTAACCTTATTCTAAGACACTTACTATATGTTTTCAAAGTTAACCACTTATGAGTGTTAATACTATTGCAGCTATAACCAATTCACCTAGGCATGATAGGCATTAACAGTGTTCATACTAACACAAAGCTATTACAAACATAGCCATTTTCAACAAATAATTGCACACATAGCCAATGAAATCAAATTTGTTCATCAATTAATCGAAACTCAGAGAGAAGGTTGAGTATTGTTGAATCTCAATCGATTAGACTTACAAACTTAATTTTTCATAACAAAGTGTCAATTATCATTAAGCAAGCTTAGTTAAAAACTTCTTTATGCTAAATGAATCACTGAAAACCCAAATCATACTTAAGATGTTCATTGACATAAACACACATAAGTACAAACCCATGAAGCAGTAAAGGAGGAAGACATGGTCTGCCTAGATCAAAGAACAACCAAACTAACACAGAAATAGTGCTAACAGAGTAGACATGGGGAGATAGAACAAACAGCAAAGTTCATAATCTAACTATACGAGTGATAAGAATGAGAGATATGAAGTAAAGATGATAAGAATCAGAACAACTAAAGGAGATTTCCAAAGACCAAACCCTAATCTAGAACATGCAATCTAACAAAAGATATCATATGAAGATAAACAAAATAAAAGAAGAGATCTTTGAATAGGAAAAGCAAACAACAGATTAAAACTTCAAAGACTAAGGAAAAAATCCTAGTTCATGTAACTGACTAATCAAAAGAAGCAAGTTAAACATACAGTAAATAACAAACATAAGAACAAAAATAGTAAAGAAAGCAAGCAGACAAAGGACGGGAAACTTAGCTCGCAGGGCCTGTCCCTTGAGCTTCCTATTTCCTTTTTTTCTCTTTTTCTTCTTTCCTTTCCCAATCTTTCTTTTCTTTTTCTTTATTTTCTTTTTTTTTCTGATTTTTTATCAGACTTCAAAAGAAAGATTCGAGGGAAACTAGGTGTAAGGGGTGATAGATCAGGTCAAAAGGGTTCTATGGTGTTAAGCTGGGATGGGTTCTCGTTGTTTGGGTCACTGGAGATGAACTCCGATGACCGGAGTTTCAAGAAAGAAAGGGGTTTCAGGGGTTCTTTAGGTTTTGGGGTAGGGTCTGAGATGAGGAAGACGATGAGAGAAGAAGAAGAAGGTGGGGAGTGGCCGGAGACCGCCATGAGAGGCGGCAGTCTCCATGGCAGGTTGGTGTTGCAGAGGCGAAGAAGATGAAGAAGAAGGGAGAGAATAGGCGGCTAGGGTTTGGGGGTAATGAGGAATGGCCGGTCTCAACAGAGACCAATGCCTTATATACTTGGGGACATTGAGGAGATCTTGGCCGTTGGATCATTAATGATCAACGATCGAGATTGGCCATCACCCAAATGACGACGTCTTGTTTCAAATGAGACCAATGCCCTCTTCCGTTAGATCATATGCTTGGACGGCTGAGATCAAATCTCAGAAATTAACTAACTAATTAATATTCCCTTAAGTTTCTCAGCCGTTGGATTTGTCAAACGGACGGCTGAGATTAACCTTACCCAATGTACTGGACCGGCTCTCTTTGGGCCATTACTTCAGAATCAAATTGGCCCAAAGTTATTGTTTTTTTGTATTTTTTGGTATTTAATTATTTGTGATAATTTCTTTTTGTATTTCTTTCTGTTTTGTATTATTTAAATTACTTAATTTCCTAGCTTCCCTAATTTTCTAACATTTTTTGGTAACTTTCTACTATTTTTTCTATATTTTCCGCTATTAATGCTATTTTTGTTGATTTTCTTCTTAAAACTAATTAATTCAAAAATGTAAGTATTTCTCCTATTTTTTTTAATTTTCTAATTTTTATAATTATTCAAACACAAAAATATATCTAATTTCAAATAAAACATGCAATTGCATTAAAAAAATATTATTTTATTTTTAATCTTGAAATTTTATTGCCTAGTGCAAAAATTACGTGCTCACATTGAGTATGTTCAAACGTTTCTTATTGGAACCTGTGTTGTGCTCATCGTGGCTTAGGCCGGTGTTGAGGTGTCATATCACCAGTGCGGTGTGTTATAATCGAAATGATCGTTTGAGCCATTAATGAGTGCGGGCATATGTGATTTCAGTTGGTTAGAAATGTAATATCGAGATTTGGCTCCGAAATCTATTATGGTATCAGTTAAAAGGGAAATGGAATCATGCATGGATGACCTGAGAAATGGATTCGATACATCGCGTGTTTCAACTGTCGTGGGCAGTATATGAAGATATTGGAACAAGACTTTAGCTAACGCGAAAGGGTTTTCAGTAATATTTGGTTATCGTGGGAAATTGTTGCGATTAGAGGCCATCGTCTCGAGTGATTGGGTTGTTTGGTACACCATAAGATCTCACCCGGAGTGGGGAGTATGGCTATTACAGTTGGTTCGGGTGTATTCTGAGTATAGACGTGGGAGTCGAATTTGGTATATGATTTCAGAAAGTACAATGTGGTCTATAGTTCAAATGGATTGCGGAAGTTCAGCTATATTGTGTTATCGGATTTATGATAGATAGGGTAACGTGGTACCACCCCGAATATATGTTTGGCTAGGTCATTCAGCTATCAGGTTGCTTCTAGTACAACTCTGGGTACGCTTGAGGACGAGCGTTTGTTTAAGTTGGGGAGAATGTAACGACCCGACCCGTCGTTACGGGAGTTATTGCCCTGTTTTCTTTATTTAACACTTCAATATGCTAATTTATATGTGTTCGGAAAGTTAGAAGCAAATCCGAAGAAATTTAGATAAAAATGAGGCCATAAACCTCTTTATGAGAAGAATAAGTTGAAAAAGTCAACCAAATGTTGACCAATAAGTTAGACAGCTCAAAATTGAATTCTGATGATTCGACTAGTTTCGGGGGATCATGTATGACTTAGGAGAGCAATCAGAATCGAATTCGGAGGTCTGGTGTAGTTTTAGGCTTGAATTGGCTAAGGTTGAATTTTGGCGAATTCCGGATGGTAGGTGAGATTTTCATACGAGGGTCGGAATGGAATTTTGAGAGTTGCAATAGCTCCATTAGGTGATTTTGGATATGCGTACAAAGTTTCAAGTCATTCGGAGGTGTTTAGGTCGGGTTTCAGATCAAATGCAAGTTTCGGAAGTTTTAGAAAAACTTAGGCTTAAATCCGACGTAAATTTGGTGTTTTGATGTTAGTTTTGGTGTATTGAGAGTGAAACTAAGATCGCATGATCATATGTGGCATGTTAGTATGTTTGTATGCAGTCCCGAGGAGCTTGGGTGAGTTTCAGATAGGTTTGGGTTGCGTTATGCTCGTTTTTCTTATGCTTCGACATCGTTTCTTCAAGCATAAATGATATCATATTTAACACATGAGCTCCGATTACTGTTTTGAATGATGCATTAGATCCGTATCGTAATTATGGATCCATAGCAAAACGAATCATCGAATTTTGACATCGTATGAGGATTTTATGGCCATATGACTAAAGTTGCCCAGATTTTCAGGTTAATGACAAAACTGCACCTGACGGCGTATTAAAAACCTGCACTATTTGCAAATCTTAAAACCTACATATCTCCTTCATTATAAGGTCAAATTGAGTGATTCAAAAGCCTAAATTCATTATAATTTCACAAGTAATCCATTGGGAGCAGTAAAACGCGTGAACAATATACCTATAATGAGCAGGTCAAGTTTTCTTCCAATTTTGGAACGGGAAGAAGCTTGTGAGGCGATTATTACGAGAAAAATCAATGGGTAATCACTGGAGGTAAGTTTCTTGACTCAAAAACATGATTTTATTTTAGAATAAACACCAAAATTCCTGAAATTGGTAGAATTTGTGAAGAACTAGGGCCTAAATCATGAAAACGAATTATTGGGTTTTTAAACTCCATTCGAACTCCGATTTCGATAAATTTTATATGCACGTACTCGTGGCGAGATGAAGAATCCGTCGGTATGATTTTAGGAATTTTTTGAGAAGTGGGCCTGGGACTCGGGTTTTACCAACTTCGTGAATTGTTGCGTTTTTCGAGTAATTTTGATTGGGTTATGTTTTTTTGACCCATATTTATGTTATTATTGTGGTTTTGACTAGATTTGACACACGAGGCAGCAAATTTGAAGGTAAAAGGTATCGCGGACGAGTCCACGACCAGCTAGAGGTGAGTAGTTTATGTATATGGTAGCCTGAGGGTTCGAAACCCCGGCTTAGCACATTGTGACACTTGTAGAGCGTGGCTCGCACCCCGTGGCAGGTGCGGGATTGATTGTGAATGGGGATTGAGTCTTAGTCCATCCAGATGTGAATAATATGCTATATGCGGTTGAAACGCACATTGTGTTAGATATATTTTATGGTCTGTAAGCCATGTTTGGGGCCTTGTGCCGACCTGTAGTATCCCTAGAGGATAGTTATATATGTGATAGCTCTAATTGCTTAATCACTGATCTCAGTCCTGGTTTGAAAGCACCGTATTGAAATGCTAAGTCATCTGTTTTGGAAAATTAAATAACCATTAAAGTATTTTCATAATTAAATGAACTGGAACCTGGAAATAAATAAGTTGAGCTGTTGTGTGACTCATATGCATGTTTTGGACTGAGGATGGATAGGGCTGCATGACACAGCGACTGATATGAGGATCGGACTGCATGCCGCAATGGGTGATATGAGGATCGGGATGC
>JASVEL010002677.1:0-60252 GCA_032618575.1 Nicotiana noctiflora | reverse complement strand
ACACCGCATCGGTATTGTGCTTGGGCTGTAGGAGCCCCTCCGGAGTTTGTACACACCCCCAGTGAGCGCCGTCGACGTTAATTGGATCGGGCTACACGCCGTAGCGGTCATGTGCATTGCATTGCATCTTTGCCTGTGAATTATCTGTGATAGTGGTAATGTACTGTTGTTGTTGATAGTTCGTAGGAGGAAGTAGACTGTAGTTTAGCTTCATTATGTGGTATTCTGTGGATTTCTTACTTTCAGATACTTGTATATATTTATTACTCACTGAATACTTAGTATTCACCCCTTCTCCCTGCACCTTTGTGTGCAGATTCAGGTACACAGGAGGGATAGACGAGCACTCCAGCTTTTATCAGTATTTATCCGAGTTGCTGAGGTAGTTGCTGGCGTTCGCAGGACCTGGCATCTCTTCTTATTCCAGTTTTCCTTTGTATACACATTATTCAGACTTGAGTATTTGGTTTAGATATTGTATCCGATCATGTTAGAGGCTCTAGACTCGTGACCCTAGATCTTTGGGTGGTTATTCAGTTTAGCTTTATTGTTGATAATAATATCCAGGTAATTGATTTGAGCTTCATGCTCGGGATGAGAGGGTAAATGGTCGGGCTTGCCTAGCAGTTGTGTTGGGCACCATCACGACCGGGAATGGGGTCGTGACAGCCCTTGGCCTTAAAGGGTATTATTTCATACTTATCAATATGTTAACCCGTCGTCCAATCTAGGTCGAACTCTTCTTTTTGGCGAAGGCCCTTGCCTGACTTTTTGTCTTGTTCAAATTCATCAATATTCATTGCCTCCTCACCAGGGAAATATGTTTTCAGTGGCTCATACTCATCGTCGACTGGACTTTCTGCAAAGTGATCAGCAACTGCTTGCGCTTTAATCGCAGTGCGGGTTACATAAAAAATATCAAACTCTGTGAGTAGAATGTTCCATTTAGCAAGCCTCCATGTGGGCATAGGCTTCTGAAAGATGTACTTCAACGGGTCCAAACGAGATATGAGATAATTGGTATAAGCCGACAGGTAGTGTTTCAACTTCTGTGTAACCCAGGTGAAGGCACAACATGTTCTTTCCAACTGAGTGTACTTTACCTCATAATATGTAAATTTCTTACTGAGATAGTAAATTGCTTGCTCCTTCTTTCCCGTTTCATCATGCTGCCCCAGTACACAGCCGAAGGAATTATCCAATACAGTCAAATAAAGAATCAAGGGCCTTCCAGGTTCTGGAGGAACCAATACAGGCGGATTAGCCAGATATTCCTTGATTTTTCAAATTATTCAGAGAGATATTCCTCTCTGGGTGAGGCTTCCAAATGAACACTACTCTTTGTTTCCTAAACGTTTTCCTCATTTCCCAAATTAAAAGACTCCGTCTCATTCAAGTTTGGTTTGGGTTTCTCCTCATAGTAGCTCAGATCTTTAGTAATTTTTTACAAAACTTCCCCGTCATCATACTCCACTTCATTATCTTATTCAATTTCTTATATTACTATTTGATTATCAAGACTGGGCTGAGAATTCCTTATGCATGACACATCATTGAAATCAGCGTAAAACAGACTATACAAGAAAAGAAAAGAAAAATAAAATAAGGCTATCTGAATGGAGGAAGAAAGAAATTGCATTTCATTAAAATTTCAAAAGATAACATGATTTGACACGTCCGATCGGACGGAACATAGAATCTGTATTACAGCCTTGAAATAAAACAGATTTAAGAATGAAACATCAAAGCTAACTACCACAACTCCCTTCTAGTCGAAAGAGGAGTAGCTTCCCAGTTATTCAGCTTGATCTGGGATCCAACAAACTGGACGTCCATTTTGCTTGTGCCCTCAGCTGCATCTACCATTCTCACATATTCAAACAACCTCTCAAATCTTTCTAGCAGCTCCTTGTCTGGCCTTATCTCTGCTCGGCTGGGCATAACCGTTGTCGGACGCCTTTTTGTACCAGGCTTGACGAATGAATGGGAGAGTTTAGGGATAGGCTTAAGGAGGGTCCATCCTTTCTTTTTCAGTTTTTGGGCTCTTTTTATGTCAGCAATTGTTGGCTTAAAACCTAATCCGAAAGTGTCAATGATACCCGGAAGAGATACTGGCTGTGTTGTTCCTTGTAGTGCATCTTCTAAACCTTTCCCAGGGAGAAACCCATTTTTCAACATCTCCGTAGCAACCATGACTGACGCGGAAGCCATCTTGGGCATTGGAATTTTTTCGCCTTCAGATATTTTATCCACAGATATAGTGTCTACCACTTGGTATACCTAGGGACCTTTATCACCCTCAATTTCTTCAAACGGTGTGATAATATTGTAGGAATTGTCTTCACCATGAACCACTATTTCTTGATGATCCCATTCGAATTTCACGATTTGATGTAGTGAGGAAGGTACAACCTTTGCAGCATGAATCAATGGACGTCCTAGTAGGAGATTGTAGGACACGGCAACACCCAAAACCTGAAATTCCATGGTAAACTTTACTGGTCTGATAGTATGTTCCAATATGATGTCTCCAATAGTGTTTTTGCCGCCTCCATCAAATTATCTCACGCATATACTATTCCTATGGATTCTTTCATGATCAATCTTAAGCTTGCCCAAAGTAGATAGAGGGAAAATGTTGGCACTTGACCCATTATCGACTAGTACGTGGGTCACCACTAATTCTTCACATTTTACCGTAAAATATAATGCCCTGTTGTGCTCTATCCCTTCCAACTCCAGTTCATCATCTGAAAATGTTATCCTGTTTGCCTCGAAGATTTTATTTGTGATCTTCTCTAAATGACTAACTATGATCTTTTCTACATGGGCCTTGTTCAAGATCTTCATTAACGTCTTACAGTGTTCATCAGAATGAATCAACAAGGACAGCAAATATATCTGCGCTGGTATTTTCCTCAACTGCTCAACTATACAATAATCCCGAGCTTTCATTCTCTTCAGAAATTCCTCAGCTTCTTCTTCAGTGATAGCTTTCTTTACATTGGCCAGATTATATCTTGTAACTTTTGCCTTCCTCAATTCATCGGGAACAAAACATCTCCCTGACCTGGCCAAATCGTGGGTTTCACAAATCTCCTCCTTGATTTCCCTTCCTTTATACATGACGGTTACCTTGCTGTAATTCCAAGGCACAGTTTTGGTGTTCACTATAGGAATTTGTATAACTCGCTTGATAACAACTAGCTCTAGCTGCGCTCCTTTTATAGTCAATATAGGCTTTACACTCACCCCGGGCAGTGTCACCTTTACTGGCCCGGGTTCTGCTATCACTGCTGGTTTACTCACATATGGCTTGACTGGTATTTTCTCACTTATGGCTTTCTCTTCTGTCTTGCCGCTGCTCGCTTTGATCATCATTACAGCCTGAGAGGGCTTTCTACAATTTCCCCCTTGTACCACCTTTATCATGTGGGTCTCATGGTGCACAAGCAGAGGGTTCTGTGTTATATTAGGAGCCTCGAGAGCCTGAACCTCAATTCTTCTAAAGTTGATAAGCTCATGTATTGCAGACTTCAGGTGCCAACATTTTTCAGTGGCATGCCCTGGGGCTCCTGAACAATATTCACAATTGACAGACTGGTCCATGTTTCTCGGTGGTTGATTAGGGATTTTGGGATCTATGGGATTTAACATCCCGAGTTGTCTTAGTCTATGGAAAAGACTGGTATACGACTCACCCAAGGGAGTAAATATTTTCTTCCTTTGTGTCCTGTCACTCTTGACTCCAGGGTTAGGGCGGAAACTTGTTCCATTGGGATTTTTGTATGTTTTTGGTGGTGGGTATGTGTTTTGGGTGTGGTAAATATTTTGAGGTGCTGGAGTTCGCCATGGAGTAGAAGGTGGTAGGTAGGCTTGGGCGTGATGTATAGAAAATTGTGGACCAGGAGAACCGCAATAGTGTTAAGGTGAGGTATTTGGTGTTGGCGGGTAGGGCTGATGCCGGCGAGGATGTTGGTAATATGGATTGGGACTACTGGACTAAGACCTCCCTTCTATGACTGCCAACGCTTCCTACTTTTTCTTCCCGATTGCTCCACCTGTACCTGTCTGGATTGCATGGATCGTAGCTTTGATGGCTGAATAGCTCATAATTTTGTTTGACTTTAACCCTTTCTCAATCAAGCTACCCATTTTAACAACCTCGTTGAATGTCTTCCCAATGGCAGATACCAAATGCCCATAGTACGTTGGTTCCAAAGCTTGCAGAAAACAATCTACCATCTCTCCCTCCTTCATCGGTGGGTCTACCCGAGCAGCTTGCTCCCTCCACCTAAAGCCATACTCTCGAAAACTTTCTCACGGCTTTTTCTCCATCTTTGTAAGTGTCAGCCTATCTGGAATAATTTTCAAATTGTACTGGAAATGGTTTGCAAATGCCTGGGCTAGATTGTCCCAAATAAACCATTTGGTATGGTCTTTCCGGGTGTACCATTTGAGAGCTGAACCCTTGAGACTTTGGCTAAAGTGAGCCATGAGTAACTCATCTTTCCCACCGGCTCCACACATCTTGCTATAGAACCCTCTTAAATGTGCTACCGGGTAACCGTGGCCATCATACAAATCGAATTTTGGGAGCTTAAATCTTGCTAGCAGTTGCACTTTATGGAATAGACATAAATCCTTGTAAGCTAGGCTTACTTGACCACCCAAGCCCTGCATATTTCGGAATGATTGCACGAGGCTCTTCATCTTTCTAGCCATCTCTTCATGCTCAGGATTTTTAGTTGGTTTCTCCTCTTTAGCCATATCAATGAGAGGGGTATATGAATCGTACTGTTGGAAAGTAGGTTCCCGGGGGTAATAATGGTTATCTTGGACGTGGAATAGTGGTTCACTAGAGCATTTGTGCAAGGTGGCTGGTGGTGGTGCCACATATACATGAGCAACATGTAGTGGTGGTGGTGGAACTTGTTTAGGGATTGGAGGTAGTGCTTGTGATGTGGTTGCGTAGTGCGGTGGGTATGTAGGATAAGTGGAGAATGAATTCATAGTGGGTGGATCTTATGCTGGGACTGTGGAGGGATGTATATGGGATTGGCAGGATAGGTGGGTAAAGGTTGTCCCTTCGCCCAAGCCTTGTACATCTCAGCCATTTGTTGTTTGAGCTTATACATCTCCTCTTTCATACTATTCACATACACTGCCTCATCTTTCTATACTGGATCCATGACTGTTGCTTCAATTTCATAAGTAATTGCCTTTGTCATATTCTTGGAACGAGTATTGTAATTGTGAGTTGCCAGAATGCCAGTTACTAACCACTTATCTATTACTCAACAATGACAAAACTTGTTAGTGGTTAGGCCATAATAGGTCAAAATTACAGGTTACGAACATAATTTTTCCTGGTAATATGCGTCATCCCGGCCTTGTTGTCTTTCTTGATTTGCCAATTTACTACCACTGACGATCCTTTTTTTCTTTTCATTTTTAATTTTTTTTATTTCTTCCTTTTCTTCTTTTTTTTTCATTTTTTGTTGATCGATCCTACATTTTTGCCTATCACACAAGTATTTGCAGAAAAAGAATAATAATGACAAATTTGGAAATTATCAACTTCATTAATACCCAATCATTGATTACAAAGATGATAGTTGTACTACAACCTTAAAAATGCAAAAATAAAAATACAAACTCAAAATGCATGTCCTAAGAATACATTAAAGACCCTAGTGCCCGTGAGAGATCGTTCGGTCTTACCGCGGGCCTATATGCTAGTTCCCTTTGAAGTTTATCTAAATCTCTCATTACTTGCTTTACAAATATCGTTGCTGAGGCGGAAAATGTGGACTGGGTCATATGTTCGCATATCTGGCATTTTCGAGTGATATAATGAGCAATGCTGACAATTCTTTTTCTAATCCTTCCTTTCTCTTGAAGTAACCTCGCTATTTGTTCGGCATGAGCGTCCAGAGTCTGTTGGTATCTTGAAGCTACTACAGTTCCATTTCTAACCGGGCCATAGCCATATAGCAGTGTTCTCTTTCTACGTCAAATTCTTTTACTTGTTTGCTACTTTTTACATCGATCGTGAAAATCTTTTTCCTCAACCGAACAACTTCAATATTATGTTCTTCTTTCAATTGTTGGATCATCTGAGCCCTTTCTTCAGCATTCTTAGTCAGCTGCTTCTGAACCACCATTAATTCTTTTTTGGCTTTGTCTAGATCAAAACAGTAGTCATTCACCTTTCGCCGCAAATTATCAATCAGTTTTTCATCTCAGGCATGTCGAATAGGGGTTTCAGTTGCTGCTCTTATTTTCCGAATCTGAGCTTTTAATGCCTCATTTTGCTTAATCAGTTGTTTCTTTTCACCCTCATCGGCCGCCGCTTGTAAGCTGCTTTCGAATTTGAGGTCTTGAACTTGCTTTTCTAACATACTGATTTTGGCTCGGTATTCATTCTCCTTAGCCAACCAATCCCATTGTTCTTTTGAAAGCTCAACAATTTCTTGAATATGAGGTCTCTTCATTGGTCTTTCATGCTCATAATCTCTTTAGTACCATGTGGAATAACCAGGTGACACTTCACCTCTGGCCTGATCCCTTACACAAGTTTCCACTTTCAAACATTGATACTCATTCCATATTTGTCGAACTTTTGCCTCAGGAAACTGCCCATCGGGACTAATCTCTATCACTTGAATGTTGAGATCTTCATCTTTTGGCGCTATTTGAGTCCCATTAAAGGAAAGTGCGATCCTTCTGCTGGCATGTATATGACTTCATCGATGGGTAGCCACCCAAATGCCCATTCTATCTAACTAGCACTAAGTGATCGGAAGTATGTGATCCAACCTTTAGACCCTTCCGGCAACTTGACCCCTTTATCCTCTTGTAGAATTCTTCTATGCAAGTCTTTTCTGATGATCCATAACTCATAAACTGAGGGCGATGGCATAAGTGCTCGATCATCCACATCTATAATAGCAAATTGCATCCCTCGAAGAAATCTTCTCTAGTTTTACAAGCTATGAGAGCACGAAAGATATCGGCCACTATCATTAGTGCCAAAGTACTATTATCCCATGTAAGGAGAGTACTGACAATCCCGGAAATTTTGATGTCGACGTTCCCATCTTTTCTTGGAAATATTATCAAACCCAAAAAGGCTACAATGAAATAAAAATGCCTATGCTCCTCCCATTTACCCGGTTTGTTTTACTGCAGAGTTTGTTCGTTGGGTTGTTAAATCCTCCAACGTGACCATATCTATGGTATATGAAATTCATAGTGCAAAACCCGTGGACCAAATCTTCATTGTGAACACTTCGGGCTATTTTCACGGAATCGAGGAATTTGTGTGCGGTGATGGCTCTTGGAGAAACCAGATATTTGTCTTTCAAAGGGACCTCATTCTTACCGATGTAATTAGCAATCTCTTCTAATGTCGGAGTGAGCTGACAGTCCAAAAATTGGAGCACATTGTGTGCGGGATCCGAGCAGGCGACAAAGGCTCGAATAGTATCTCCCCGGGGTTGATATCGAGCAACCCGGTAAGACCTTTCAAGTATGTCTTGACCTCATCTTGTCCATCTTGACCCAAGTCATTCCACCAAAGTCGTAACTCCAAAGGGATCTTATTCATTAGTGAAAAAGGTTCATTTTGCATTGTGCTCATCCTACACATTTCTTAAATGTGATTTAACCACATATTATTTGACCTAAAGACAAAAATATTTTTCAAAGGAAAATTTCTTTTGATCATTTTTTTTCAAAAAGTCCCTATTTGCGAGTACGGCCTTTCAACACTTCTTCCGAAGATTTTAAGGCTATATATATTATTTAGGTAAAGTGACCCAAAAGTGGCCATTTTTGCGCAAACAACCTTTCGGCGTTCTTTCCGAACATTCGGCTATTTTAAAAAACAGCATCACTTTGATTTATTAATATTTTTGGTTATTTTTGAAAAGGGGTGGTTGGACCCGTCAAGGGTTGCCTACGTATCTCGCCTAATGTTGAGAATCAAACCATCATATTTCGGTCAAATTATATTAGACTAACTATTTGTTTTTAATTTCCTGAAAGTTGACTTAATCCAACTATTTCTGATAATTCCCTCGAAATTTCGACAGAGTTTCATTAGTATTTAGACATTGTTTTTTTTTTCTTCTAAAAATTGCTATTTTTCTTTTCTTTTCTTCAGGTATTTAGCCAGTCAGCTGTCACGACCCCAAAACTCTGTCGTGATGGCGCTCAGCACATTGCTAGGCCATCCCGACCAACCATTCATAGCACAGAGCTATCTGCTGGCATGTATATGACTTCATCGATGGGTAGCCACCCAAATTCCCATTCTATCTAACTAGCACTAAGTGATCGGAAGTATGTGATCCAACCTTTAGACCCTTCCGGCAACTTGACCCCTTTATCCTCTTGTAGAATTCTTCTATGCAAGTCTTTTCTGATGATCCATAACTCATAAACTGAGGGCGATGGCATAAGTGCTCGATCATCCACATCTATAATAGCAAATTGCATCCCTCGAAGAAATCTTCTCTAGTTTTACAAGCTATGAGAGCACGAAAGATATCGGCCACTATCATTAGTGCCAAAGTACTATTATCCCATGTAAGGAGAGTACTGACAATCCCGGAAATTTTGATGTCGACGTTCCCATCTTTTCTTGGAAATATTATCAAACCCAAAAAGGCTACAATGAAATAAAAATGCCTATGCTCCTCCCATTTACCCGGTTTGTTTTACTGCACAGTTTGTTCGTTGGGTTGTTAAATCCTCCAACGTGACCATATCTATGGTATATGAAATTCATAGTGCAAAACCCGTGGACCAAATCTTCATTGTGAACACTTCGGGCTATTTTCACGGAATCGAGGAATTTGTGTGCGGTGATGGCTCTTGGAGAAACCAGATATTTGTCTTTCAAAGGGACCTCATTCTTACCGATGTAATTAGCAATCTCTTCTAATGTCGGAGTGAGCTGACAGTCCAAAAATTGGAGCACATTGTGTGCGGGATCCGAGCAGGTGACAAAGGCTCGAATAGTATCTCGCCGGGGTTGATATCGAGCAACCCGGTAAGACCTTTCAAGTATGTCTTGACCTCATCTTGTCCATCTTGACCCAAGTCATTCCACCAAAGTCGTAACTCCAAAGGGATCTTATTCATTAGTGAAAAAGGTTCATTTTGCATTGTGCTCATCCTACACATTTCTTAAATGTGATTTAACCACATATTATTTGACCTAAAGACAAAAATATTTTTCAAAGGAAAATTTCTTTTGATCATTTTTTTTCAAAAAGTCCCTATTTGCGAGTACGGCCTTTCAACACTTCTTCCGAAGATTTTAAGGCTATATATATTATTTAGGTAAAGTGACCCAAAAGTGGCCATTTTTGCGCAACCAACCTTTCGGTGTTCTTTCCGAACATTCGGCTATTTTAAAAAACAGCATCACTTTGATTTATTAATATTTTTGGTTATTTTTGAAAAGGGGTGGTTGGACCCGTCAAGGGTTGCCTACGTATCTCGCCTAATGTTGAGAATCAAACCATCATATTTCGGTCAAATTATATTAGACTAACTATTTGTTTTTAATTTCCTGAAAGTTGACTTAATCCAACTATTTCTGATAATTCCCTCGAAATTTCGACAGAGTTTCATTAGTATTTAGACATTGTTTTTTTTTTCTTCTAAAAATTGCTATTTTTCTTTTCTTTTCTTCAGGTATTTAGCCAGTCAGCTGTCACGACCCCAAAACTCTGTCGTGATGGCGCTCAGCACATTGCTAGGCCATCCCGACCAACCATTCATAGCACAGAGCTATCCGCTCTCACTTTACCCCCTTTAAGCATAAAGAATAATAAAATAATGAAATAACCCGGTCGTAATGGCGCCCAGCACATTGCTAGGCTAGCCTGACCAACCATTCATTACACGGAGCTATCAACTCTCACTTTATCCTTTTTAAGCATAAAAAATAATAATATAATGAAATAAAATCTAGCACATTGGGGATGGATATCCCAAAACCAGTATAAACCTTCGACCGAATCAGGAGTCATAAGTCATGAGCCGCTACCAGAATATATAGCTGTGATAGTGTATACAACTGTGACTATAAGTGCAGAATAGTCTAAGAAAGTAAAGATAGAATGAAGAGTCAGGTCCTGCGGACGCTAACAGCTACCTTGACTGTCCAAATGAAACTCTCCGAGCAGTTGTAGGGTCAGCTCTGCTGTGATGTACTTGGATCTACACACAAGGTGCAGGGAGTAGTGTGAGTACTTCCAACTGAGTGGTAATAAGCAAGGGTAAGACAACGAAGGTAAGAAAACCCAATACAACACCAAGCAAGTCTATACAACAATATCATGTATCAATTATCAACATGAGCAGTATCGGAACCAGCAATATCAGCTAACAAAATAACAAGTATAGCTAAATGCAATGCAATGCAATGCATGAAACCAACCACTACAACGCGTAGCCCGATCCATTTGGGTACCCGTGCTCACTGTGGGGATTCAAACTCCGGAGGGGCTCCTACAACCCAAGAACAGTATCATGATATGCTGCGGCGCGCAGCTCGATCCACTACCAGTCTAGCTACAATGCAATGCAAGCCTCATAGGCACATAAATAGAATTTGAAATCTCTTTTTATTATTTTCAATAGAAAACAATGTTTCAGAAATTCCAGAGTTTGGAAAAACCATTTTTAGACAATATTAGCCAACAACACAGTATAGTATTACCAGGTCGGACTAAGCCATAGTTCCCAATACCATTCGACCTCGCACTTACAGGAGAGTACGTGTCACGCCTCAATACAGCATCACATAGTGATATACCGGGGTTTCGAACCCGCTGGTGATCACCCACACCCATTACTCACCTCGACTCGGCTCGAAGACTAGTCCGCAATGCCCTTTCCATGAGAATCAGCCTCCACGGGTGCAGAATCTGATCAAAATCAATAGAAATGTATCAAAATAGGATAAAGGGACATAACCCAATTGAAACACCTTGAATTACACCAAAAACCACAAAGTTGCCAAAACCCGACTTTCGGTATGCTTCACAAAAACTTACAAAAGTTACTTTTTCAGAATCCTTATCTCAACACGAGTCCATACATATAAAGTTTATCAAAATCGGACTCCGTTTGCCCATGCAAATCGATGATTTTTAATAACCTAGGCTTAGAGCAAAAACCTCCATAAATACACCTCTAATCCTCCAATTTAAGGTATAAACTCCATAATTTAACAAGATAATAACATAAATTAAGTCCATGAATGCTTACCTGAAGAATCCCTTCGATTTCCTCGTAAAATCGCCCCAAATCGCCTCTTGGTTTAAGCCTTAGTGTGTTATAACATTCTGAAATTTCGACCCTTCTTTTTCTTTAACACAGAAACTATTTCCGCTTCTGCGTCTTGGACTCGCTCCTGCGAGTCCGCTTCTGCGACCCTCACTTAACTTTCCATTTTGCTTCTGCGGTCCAGGTCTCGCACCTACGAGACTGCTTAAGCGAGCAATTCTTCGCTTCTGCGAAGATTCCCCAGTTGCCTTACTTCCGCTTTTATGGCCATGGGCTCGCAGAAGTGAGCCCGCTCCTGCGATTTCCTAGCCGCTTCTGCGGACTTGCCCGGCCAGGTACAATCTCGCTTCTGCAAGACAATCTTCGCCCCTGCGGATCCGCTTTTGCGGTTCCCCATCCGCGGAAAAGGAATCACTGCTGCAATTTATGACAGCAGTTCCATAATACCAAAATTATTTTGTTAGACCTCCCGCAATTATCCCGAGGCCCCCCGGGACCTCAACCAAAAATACAAATCCACTCTAAATAATCACACGAACTTGTTCCAATCATAAAAAAACACCCTCAAACACACGAATCATCAAATTAAGGCCGGTTTAAGCCTAAGATTCAACTAAAACTTCCGAAACCTACATTCTATCAAAACCCCAACCAAACGATGTCCGAATGACCTGAAAATTTGCAGACATATCCAAAATCACCTAACAAAGCTACTTCAATTATCAGAATTCCATTCCGACTCCCGGATCAAAATCTCACCTATCGATCGGATTCCACCAAAATTCCAACTAAGCCAATTCAAGCCTATTTCTACACCGGACCTCCAAATTCAATTTCGATCGCTCCCCTAAGTCACAAATCACCTCCCGGAACTATCGAATCATCAGAATTCGATTCCAAGCCCTCTAACCACATAGTCAACTCCAGGTTGACTTTTCATAAACAAGCTTCACTCAAAAAGGCGATATGCCTCCTTTTAACCAGAATCACTCCTAATTCACACGATAAACTCTAACACATATATAGAAATATGAAACACATAAATGAAGGGGTAACGGGGTGGTAAATCTTGTGACAATGGGCTGGGTCGTCATATTCTCCCCCACTTAAGCAAACGCTCATCCTCGAGCGGGTTAAGAAACATACCTGGAGACTCAAATAAGTGAGGATATCTGCTCTGCATCTCATGCTCGATCTCCCAAGTGGCCTCCTCCACGGGCCGACCTCTCCACTGAACCTTCACAGATGCAATGTCCTTGGATCTCAATCTCCTCACCTGACGACCCAATATAGCTATAGGCTCCACATCATAGGTCAAGTCATCATCAAGCTGAATAGTACTAAAATCTAACACATGGGATGGGTCACCAACATATTTCCGGAGCATGGATATGTGAAACACTGGATAAACACCCGATAGGCTGGGTGGCAAAGCATGCTTATAGGCCACCTCTCCAATCCTCTTGAGTATCTCAAAAGGGCCAATGAATCTCGGACTGAGCTTTCCTTTCTTCCCAAATCTTATGATGCCTTTCATAGGTGAAACCTTCAGTAAGACCTTCTCACCTACAGGATAAGACATATCCCGAACCTTCCGGTCCGCATAACTCTTTTGGTGCGACTGAGCTGTGCGAATTCTCTCCTGAATCACCTTCACCTTGTCCAAAGCATCCTGTACTAACTCTGTCCCCAACAAAATGGAGATCTACATCGTCTCCCATATAAAGCCTCATACGGCGCCATCTAGATACTAGATTGGTAGCTGTTGTTATAGGCAAACTCTGTGAGAGGCAAATAATCAGCCCATGAACCACCGAAACCAATAACACAAGCTCGCAACATATCTTCCAAGATCTGAATAGTACGTTCGGACTGTCCGTCCGTCTAAGGATGAAATGCAGTACTCAACTCAACCTGGGAGCCCAAGTCATGCTGAAATGTCCTCCAGAACTGCGAAGTAAACTAAGTACCTCTGTCTGGTATGATAGAAACTGGGACTCCATGCGATCTCACAATCTCCCGAATGAATATCTCAGCTAACCGCTCCGAGGAGTATGTAGTACACACAGGAATGAAGTGATCCGACTTGGTCAGCCTATCCACAATCACCCAAACTGAATCAAAATTCCTCACTCTCCGAGGGAGTCCACTAACAAAGTCCATAGTGATCCTTTCCCACTTCCACTCGAGAATATCAATACGCTGAAACACACCACTGGGCCTCTAATGCTCGTACTTAACCTGCTGATAGTTGAGGCATCGTGCTACATGGCTCACAATGTCCATCTTCATCCAATATCAACTTACGAAGGCCATCAGCATTGGTCACGCATATCCGGCCCTGCATCCTCAATACACCATCACTATCAATAGTGACATCTTTGGCATCATCATGCTGAACTCTGTCCTTAAGGAAAAGCAAGTATGGATCATCATACTGGCGCTTACGAATATGATCATATAAAAAAGACTGAGAAACAACACAAGCCAACACCCTAATAGGCTCTGGAATGTCTAACCTCACTAGCCGGTTGGCCAACGCCTGAACATCATAAGCAAATGGTCTCTCCCCAACTGGAATATACGCCAAGCTGCCCATACTGACCGCCTTTCGGCTCTTGGCATCGGCCACCACATTGGCCATCCACGGATGATATAGAATAGTGATGTCATAATCCTTGAGAAACTCAAGCCATCTCCGCTGCCTCAAATTAAGATCCCTCCGTCTGAACAAATTCTGGAGACTACGATGATTGGTATACACCTCACGGGACACGTCGTACAAATAGTGCCTCCAAATCTTCAAGACATGAACTATGGCAGCTAACTCCAAATTATGAACGGGGTTGTTCGTCTAATGAGGCTTCAATTGCTGAGAAGCATAAGCAATCACTCTACCCTCCTGCATCAACACACAACCTATCCCCACTCTTGAGGTATCACAATATACAATATATGAACCTGAAACTGATGGCAAGACTAATACCGAAGATGTGGTCAAAGCTGTCTTGAGCTTCTGAATGCTCTCCTCGCACTCATCCGACCACACGAATAGTACACCCTTCTACGTCAACCAGGTCAAAGAAGAAGCAATGGATGAAAACCCCTAAAGAAATCGGCGATAATACCCCGCCAAACCAAGGAAACTCCTTATCTCCGTAGCTGAGGACGGTCTAGGCCAACTCTGCACCGCCTCTATCTTCTTCGGATCAACTTGAATACCATCACGAGACACCACATGACCTAGAAAAGCTACCGACTCGAGCCAAAACTCGCACTTGGAGAACTTAGCATACAATTTCTCCTCCCTCAACCGCTGCAACACAATGCTCAAATGCTGAGCGTGCTCCTCCTTGCTACGGGGGTAAACTAGAATATCATCAATGAACAGGATCACGAATGAATCCAAATATGGCCTGAACATATTGTTCATCAGATGCATGAACGCTGCTGGGGCATTGGTCAGCCCAAAAGACATCACAAGGAACTCATAGTGCCGATATCTAGTCCCGAATGCAGTCTTCATAATGTCAGAGTCCCTAATCTTCAGCTAATGATAGCCTGAACGAAGATCAATCATCGAGAACACCCTTGCTCCCTATAACTGATCAAATAAATCATCAATGCACAGTAGAAGATACTTGTTCTTCACTGTTACCTTGTTCAACTGTGTGCACCCCATGGTGACATACTAGGGCGAATGAATCCCTTATCCAAAAGCTCCTGAAGTTGTTCTTTCAATTCCTTCAGCTTAGCTGGCGCCATCCGATAAGGAGGAATAGAAATGGGCTGAGTGCCCGGCACAAAGTCAATACCAAAATCGATGTCCCTGTTCGGTGGCATACCCGGAAGGTCTGATGGGAATACATCTGGAAAGTCCCTCACAACAGGCACAGAATCAATACTAGGAGTCTCAGCTCCCACATCCCTCACAAATGCTAGATACGACAAACACCCTTTTTCAACCATTCTCTGACCCTTTAAGAATGAAATAATACGGCTAGGGACGTAATCAGTCAAACCCCGCCACTCAATCTGAGGAATACCAGGAATAGCCAATGTAACTGTCTTGGCATGATAGTCCAATATATCATGGTACAGAGACATCCAGTCCATGCCCAAAATCACATTGAAGTCCACCATACCTAACAATAACAGATCCACCTGGGTCTCCAGACCCACAATAGAAACAACACAGGATCTATAGACATGATCCACAATAATCGTATCACCCACTGGGTAGATACATGAACAGGCAAATCAAGACAACCACGAGTCGCACACAAATGATGTGCAAAATAAGAAGACACGTACGAATATGTGGACCCGCGATCAAACAAAATAGAGGCATCTCTGTGAAAAAATGAAATGATACCTGTAATCACTGAATTAGAGGCAACTGCATCACGCCTATTAGGGAGTGCATAGAAACGTGCCTGGACCCCACTCAATCGCTCCTCACCTTTGGGGCGACCTCGAGCAGACTGACCTCCACCTCTACTAGCCTGAGATGGTGCTGAAGAGGAGGGCTGATCCCTCTGCTGAAGCCTATCCATGTGAAGTCGAGGGTACTACCACCTAATATGGCCAAACTCGCCACACTCAAAACAATTGTTTGGCGCTGGAAAAGGGGACTAAAGGGAACCCCTCGCCGCAGATGAACCCTGGGCTGAAGAAGTAGGTGCCGTACTCTGAGCTGGTAGGGCATAGAGTGAAGATTGGCCCTACTAGAAACCTTAACGGCCACGACCAGAAGAAGATCCACTATGCTCAGGGTGGCCTAACCGAGAAGGTCTAGATGAGCGACCTCTGCCCTGATAAAACTGCCCTCTGGATTGAGCACCACTAAAGCTTCCAAAACCTCGAGGCCTCTTGGCCTCCCTCTCCTCTCGCTCAAGGCGACGATCCGCCTCAATAGAGCATGCCATATCAACAACCTACTCAAAAGATGATGATAATACTCTCTCTCTGGTCATCAGAATGCGAATAGAATAGTTGAGGCCATCAATGAACCTCCTGATCCTCTCCCGATCTGTCGTGATCATCCAAATAGCATGCCTAGCCAACTAAGTATACCTCATCTACACCGACATGTCGCCCTACACTAACCACTCAAACTGGCGATGTAGCTCCTCTCGACGAGACTGAGGCACATACTTCTCTAAAAATAGAGTGGAAAACTGCTGCCAGGTAAGAGGTGCTACTCTTGTAGGCCTAAGCCTCTCAAACTCCTCCCACTAATCGAATGCTGGACCAATAAACTAGAAGGTAGTAAATGAAACACCGCTGGACTCAAGAATCCCAACTATACGTAACATCCTCTGGCACTTATCTAAGAAACCATGGGCATCCTTGCCCTTAGTACCACTGAAATGAGGTGACTGGAGTCTACCAAATCTCTCCGGGCGACGCTGCTCGTCGTCAGGCATCACCGGTACTACATACTCTGGGGCTGGTGCAGCTGGAATAGCCGGTGCAACTGCCTGAGCTGGGGCTACCTCTGGCATCTGGAGTCCCTACAAAACCTGCTCTGGTGTGCGAGCTGCGGGGGTTTGATGATGACCCCCGGTCTGGGATGTCACTGCTCTAGCGGTAGCTGATATTACCTGAGCCAATCCAAAACAGACTGATAATATCTGTGCCAAAGTCTCCTAAAGGCCAGGAATAACAATAGACATTATCGGTGCCTGAGCGGGTGGTGCTGGAGCCTCAACTACTGGGGCTGATCCTAAATCGGGACAACGGGTGGGTCTACTGGCACTATCCCTACTAATCTACCACGACCACGACCACGGCCTCTAAATGGTGGCAATAGTGGCCGTCCACCTCGTCCTGCAAATGGAGTCCTTGCCATCAGCAAGAGAATAGAATACATAAGTTCAGTTCTCGGAACAACAAAATCGCACGACAGAGTTCAAGAAATGTGAAGTGTTTCCTAAAGGTTTGCAGCCTCCCGAGGATAAGCACAGGCGTCCCCGTACCGATCCACGAGACTCTTCCAACCGGCTCAAGACTCATGAGGCCTAGTAACCTAGGCTCTAATACCAACTTGTCACGACCCCAAAACTCGGTCGTGATGGCGCCCATCACATTGCTAGGACAACCCGACCAACCACTCATAACACAGAGCTATTAGCTCTCACTTTACCCTTTTTAAGCATAAACAATAATAATATAATGAAATAACATTTAGCACATCGGGGGTGGCTATCCCAAAACAAGTATGAACCTTCCACCGAATCAGGAGTCATAAGTCATGAGCCTCTAGTAGATTATATAGTTGTGACAGTGTATACAACTGTGACTATAAATGCAGAATAGTCTAAGAAAGTAAAGATAGACTGAAGAGTCAGGTCATGCGGATGCTAGCAGCTACCTTGACTGTCCAAATTAAGCTCTTCGAGTAGCTGTAGAGTCAGCTCTACTGTGATGTACTTGGATCTGCACACAAGGTGCAGGGAGTTGTGTGAGTACTTTCAACTCAGTGGTAATAAGCAAGGGTAAGCAAATGAAGGTAAGAAAACCCAATATAACACCAAGCAAGGCTATATAATAATATCTTGTATCAATTATCAACATGAGCAGTATCGAAACCAGCAATATCAGCTAACAGAATAACAAGTACAGCTAAATGCAATGCAATGCATGAATACGATTGCTACGACGCGTATCTCGATCCATTTGGGTACCCGTGCTCACTGTGGGGGTTCAGACTCCGGAGGGGTTCCTACAACCCAAGCACAATATCATGATATGCTACGGCGCGCAGCCCAATCTACTACCACTCCAGCTACAATGCAATGCAAGCCTCACAGGCACAGAAATAGTATTTGAAATCTCTTTTTATCATTTTCAGCAGAAAATAGTGTTTCATAAATTCCAAAGTTTGGAAAAACCATTTTTAGATAGTAATAGCTCAGGACTGGTATCAGAATAACATGCCAACATCATAGAAATAATAGTAACGATACTCACAGGATCCCAATAACTGGCTCACAGCCCAAAGATATCCACAACCATCCAAGTAGGAGGTTTACCGGCTCAATAATAGCCAACAACACAGTATAACCAGGCCGGACTAAGCCATAGTCCCTAATCAAATATGACCCCGCACTCACAGGAAAGTACGTGTCACGCCTCAATACAGGGTAACATAGTGATATACCGGGGTTTCGAACCCGCTGGTCATCACCCACACCCATTACTCACCTCGACTCGGCTCGAAGACTAGTCCGTAGTTCCCTTGCCACGAGAATCAACCTCCACGAGTGCAGAATCTGATCAAAATTAATAGAAATGCATCAAAATAGGATAAAGGGACATAACCCAATCGAAACAACTCAAATTACACCAAAAATCACACAGTTGCCAAAACCCGACTTTCGGTACGCTTCTCGAAAAATTACAAAAGTTACATTTTCAGAATCCTTATCTCAACACGAGTCTATACATATAAAGTTTATCAAAATTGAACTCCGTTTGCCCATTCAAATCGATGATTTTCAATAACCTAGGGTTAGAGCAAAAAACTCCATTAATACACCTCTAATCCTCTAATTTCAGGTATAAACTGCATAATTTAACAAGATAATAACATAAATTATGTCCATTAATTCTTACCTAAAGAATCCCTTCGATTTCCTCCTAAAATCGCCCCAAATCGCCTCTTGGTTTAAGCCTTAGTGTGTTATAACATTCTGAAATTTCGACCCTTCTGTTTCTTTAACACAAACACGATTTCCACTTTTGCGGTCTTGGATTCGCACACGCGAGTCCGCTTCTGCGACGTATTTGTCGCTTCTGCCACCCTCACTTAACCGTTCATTTTGCTTCTGCGGTCCAGGTCTAGCATCTGCGAGGCCGCTTAAGCGAACAATTCTTCGCTTCTGCGAATATTCCCCAGCTGCCTCACTTCCGCTTCTGCGGCCATGGGCTCGCAGAAGCGTGCCCGCTGCTATGATTTCCTAGCCGCTTATGCAGACTTGCCTGGCCAGTTATAATCTTGCTTCTGCGAGACAATCTTCGCCCCTGTGGATGTGCTTCTGCAGTTCCCCATCCGCAGAAGTAGAATCACTGCTGCAATTTATGACAGCAGTTCCGTAATACGAAAATTCTTCCGTTAGACCTCCCGCAATCATCCCGAGGCCCCCGGGACCTCAACAAAAGATACAAATCCACTCTAAATCATCACACGAACTTCTTCCAATCATAAAAACACACCCTCAAACACACGACTCATCAAATTAACGCCGGTTCAAGCGTAAGATTCCACTAAAACTTCTAAAACCTACATTCTATCAAAAACCCGACCAAACGATGTCTGAATGACCTGCAAATTTGCAGACATATCCAATATCACCTAACGAAGCTACTGCAACTGTCAAAATGCTATTCCGACTACCGGATCAAAATATCACCTATCGATTGGATTCCGCAAAAATTCCAACTTAGCCAAATCAAGCCTATTTCTACACTGGACCTCCAAATTCAATTCCGATCGCTCCCCTAAGTCACAAATCACCTCCCAGAACTAATCGAATCATCAGAATTTGATTTCGAGCCCTCTAACCACATTGTCAACTCAGGTTGACTTTTCCTAAACAAGCTTCACTCAAAAAAGCTATATGCCTCATTTTCAACCAGAATCACTCCTAATTCACCCAAGAAACTCTAACACATATATAGAAACATGAAACACATAAATAAAGGGGGTAATAGTGTGGTAACTCTCATGATGACGGGACGGGTTGTCACATCAGCATAATGGCCCAGGACAAATAAATGCAACAGATAATCATGTTCGATCTTTTCATATCCGGGTTACCTGTCCTAGACGGATCCAACCCCTATGTTGAGTCCCCTAAGTCAGATATGATGCAAATAATCATCCTTATTCTAGGCTAAATATCCTGATTTTTCATAGGTTCTAGACTATGTACCAGAGCGGACAACTCGGGTCAAGGAGGGGGCTACGTACTAGGGACCCGCGGGATCGTCCGGCTTTGTAACTTTTCTGGCCTCTATTTCTTATTTGGGTATTGACATAACAGACAAGGGAGTCTCAACCAGTAAGCACATCCCCGTAGGTAAGAAAAGAAGGGGTTTTGGCATAATTTTTTATATACAATTCACGTAATATCAAAGCGGTAAACATATAGCACATTGATCAAAAACATATAATGAAATCAGATATAAACAAAACAACAATTCAACTAAGCTCGAATGCTTAAACCCTGAACCGAAGTTCTGGGTTTCTTATCCCCAGCAGAGTCGCCAAAGCTGTCACACCTCCTTTTTACGAAACTCTACTGGATAAGGATGTGTATTTCTACACTTTACCCGTGAGGGCTCAGATGGAGTTTTTCCATTTTAAGAACAATCGGAACGAGATTAGTTATTTAACTTTTTAGAGTCGCCGCTTCAGAATATAATGGTGTCCCAAGTCACCGGTTTAATCCCGAACCGAGGAAAGTTTGACTTTGTTACAGTCCGCGAACTAGAAATTCGGATAAGGAATTCTGTTATCCCGGGAGAAGGTGTTAGGCACTCCCGGATTCTGTGGTTCTAGCACGGTTGCTCAACTGTTGTTTTGATTTTATCTAATTTCAAAATATATATTTTAATTATGTGCAAGTATATCACTTTTGAATTTTACGAATTTGCAATGTCATGAAAATACATCCTCGACCACACCATACCAGTACGCATGTGGCTTTGAATATATTTCGACTTTGTTGAGAGTATGTTTGGGTCACCTAAATGTGCACCCATTCGAATGAATGTATATTAAATTATGCCGAACGATGTCTATTCTTTTTATATTTGGGAAAAGATCGTGAAATTGTCTAAACGATCCTTCCAGGTCTAATGTTTTATAGTTATTATTTGGGGGCCCCGTGTGTTTTTATATTGTTACGAGGCTTGTCCCATTTAATATTATAAAGGTTAAACCGATTTGTATGCTATGTTTTCTTATATTGTTTTCCCCTAATATAACTATTTATAAACGATTTTTACATCATTATCTATTTGAATCCAGGCCTTTACTCATTATTGGGCCTGGAATCTAGGCCAACTCACAGTGCTGCACAGTTCAGTTGGCTAATTAAAACCCATTTCGACTGGGTCTGGGCCTCTATTGAAGACCAGGCCCAAACCACTGCTAAGTCTAAGGCAGGTTAACATTTTAATAAACTAACAGATCTGCAGGCCAATATTATTTCAGTATCAACAATTAACTGTATTTACTAATGCTGATTTATGTTTGAATACTATTGATTTCAATATCAGCAATCAAATAAGAACGTTAACGCTAGTTTTAATCAACATGTTGTTATTCATCTAGTAAATTAACAGAGTCCGATCTTCATGCCATTATTCAGTTGAAACACTAATTGAAGAGTTACCTAGTCATTTTTATTTAACTGGAAACAGTATTCTAAATATTCAACTAAAAGATATTCGAATTACCATTGTCATTAAAATCATATTCAGATTACTATTTTACACCATATCACAAAGTTTAAAGCAAGTTTTGTTACGAATGAAGTTTGAATAATGTTAAGCTATCAACATGATCTAAATTTAACTAACTCATACTTTTTGAATTAATTGATACTGATTGCGAATTTAATTAACAAAATATCTAACTACTAGTATTACACGTCTGATTTTCAGAATAGTTATAAATCTAAGTGAATCATCCTAGTTTTTTCTAGTTTTGATTTTTGATCTAGGTGATCATTTTGACTTACCTATTAATGTATTTCCTACATTATTTACTACTACTATAAATATGAATTGAATTCGTGCAGTCCAGTCCTTATTAAAACCCAATTCCTAGTGAATTACATGAAATCTAAGTATTTATAGCTACAAAACAGAAATACAACTACAAATAAAACTAATCAACAATTTTCATTCCTTCATCGCGTTTCAATTACATCTTCAGGAGATAGTAGTGTACCTGATCAAACGAAAAGAAAAAATGAGTTCTAAAGGATGAGGGAG
Source organism: Nicotiana noctiflora (assembly GCA_032618575.1). NCBI lineage: Eukaryota > Viridiplantae > Streptophyta > Magnoliopsida > Solanales > Solanaceae > Nicotiana > Nicotiana noctiflora. Next base: position 37,932 of record JASVEL010002677.1, on the reverse strand, counting down.
AAGAGAAATCAGCAATAGCAGCAACCAAATATCAACAACAGTAGAGGCAAATTATCACAACAGCAAGTACGACTTCATAATAGAGGACCCAGCAAATTCAACCAAGCAAACAGGAAAAACCCAGCAAAACTCGATCAAAATCAATGAAGAACAACGAAAAGAAGTCCCAAAATACCACTCGAACTAACAACAATGAAACAGTAGTAGTATTTTCAGTGTGTATTTAGTGTATTTCAGTATGTTAAATCTTCTGAACCTTTTAGAATAAGGCCTAAAGGGGCCTATTTATAGAGTAGAATGGGAGGGAAATTTGAATTAAATATTCAGATTTCCCACCCCTACTCTTTTTGATTTATTTTAGTTAAGTCTAAATTATTTTTGACAAGAATACACTTGAACCCCTGCTAGAAGGTTCTAGGGTATTCTATATCATTCTTTTAGGCGTTAATGCCTTTATTAACCTCACTTGTTAAGGTTTATTACCTATTTACCATTTAACTCTACCTTAATTTCCCTTTATTGATCAGCTAATTACACCAAAACCATGCCCAATTGTTCGTTATGCCCTTATTGCTTCCAAATTATTCTCAGATTACCATTTTCTATTCCTCTTTCACCCCTTATGTCTATTTACCCGACCTATCCTATGGTCTGTTAAGACCCTGAGTAGTAAACAATATTTATCCAATAACCCCCTTAGACTTAAGCTTTATTTTCTAACCAGTTCAGAACTAAGTAACATTTTCAGAATTAACCACTTTACAAAAATAGCCACAAAGAACCTTTTACAAGTCAGAAGTCAAACTGTGTTGCAATGATAGCAAGCATTAAACATTTACACACTTAGCTATAATATGACTAAGTACTCAGAAATTTAGAAGAGCCAAATATTGAACTATATTTCAATAATAGCTAGTTTTAAGTAATCTTACAAATATAACCCTAATTACGAATAAACCCTTAATTAATCAGAATTCAGAGAAATAAATTGATAATGGTTAAATCCTAATTAATGAATACAGTTAATCGAAAAAGTATCTATTAAACAAGAACATTAAACGGCTATACAACATATGATTTAACAAATGACTACAATCAGAACAAAAGAGTACTCAATTAATTTCAAGTGTACACAGAAAGACCTTCTAAACATGCAATAGATTTAGGCTTTAACAAAAAATTAAAATAGAACGAAGCACAGTAGAAAAAATGAGTTTTTAGGGCCACTTAGATTTTCTAATGTTTTCTTTTTCTTCCTTTCTTCTCTTTTTCCTTCTTTTCCTTTATTTCCTTTATCTTTCTTCATTTTCTCCTTGATTCTTGAATTTTCGGTGATTCATAGACCTTGAGTCTCTTTTTGAGCTTTGATCTTCTAGACAGACTCTTGGAGTCTCGTTTGTTGTTAAAGAGGAGTGTTTTAAAGGACTAGGGTTTGATTTGGGAAAGTTTTGGTTTGCGGTGTATCCGCCAGAGTAGGGTTCCAATGGAATATTTTTTAATATTCGAACAGAAGGACTAATATTTGAGTGATGGGGTTTGGATGAGGTGAAAGAGGAGTTCAGGGCGGTCTTAGGGTGTTAAGGGGGAAGGCTGGTTCGTTGGTTGGTGGTCGCCGGCTAGGGTTCCGGCGCCCTGAGTTTCAAGATTTGGGAGGAATAGGGGTATTTGGACGGGGCTATTACGATGGGGTGGTAAAGGCGTAGGGGGAGGTTCAAGGGTAAAGGTTTTAGCCGGAGAAGACGACCAGTGGCAGACCACCGGTAGGGTTCCATTGGCCTGTGGAGATGAGGAGGGAACTAAGGGCGGCTAGGGCTTTGGTCTCTGAAAGGGAAATGTGTGAAATGAGAGAATGAAAGAGGGTATAGAGATATATATTAAATGTGTGATATTAATTCTCAGCAGTTAGATTAGATTGAATTAGTGGCCAGGATTTACTTGGACTTTAAACGACGTCGTCTTGTTTTAGTTATGTTTTACTCTAGTTCGTTGGATTAATTAATTGGACGGTTGTGATTATTTTGTTTGAACGATGTCGTTTGTTTTAAGTGTGACTTTGCTTTTACCTGTTAGATCAATTATATGGACGACCCTGATTGTTTTGATTAACGGTGTCGTTTTATTTTCTAGCCAACCGCTTGTTTTGGTCCGTTTGATTAAATTTATCAATGGCCCAGATTTGTTCTCCTGATACGTTGTCGTGTGGCCTCGTGTATAGGCAGACCGGTACTAATTCATTTGGGCCTGGCTTGTTTTGTGTTAATTGGGCTAATGGATTTTGTAATTTGGCCCAAATACCTTGTATTTTTGTATTTTCTTGTATTTTATCTTTTTTTTTTGTATTTTCAATTTGTATTTATTTTATTATTTTCTGTATTTTCTTGTATTTTATATTTATTTTCTGCCGTATTTATTCCCAATGTATTTTTCCCCTTGTATATTGTATTTTGTATTTTTCATTTGATTTTCTAATTTTCTTAGTAATTATCTCATAATTTTCTAATTAATTCAAATTTGTATTTTTGTTTTAATTTTATTTATTTTATTTTCAACAAATAAAGAGAAACAATGATGATTTTACACAATAATCAACAAATATACAACAAAAATCATTTTTTTGTTTATTTTGGACTTAATTGCTTGGGGCAAAAATCACGTGCTCACAATGTCGGCCGAGGGACAGACTGGGAATAGTTCCTTTGGGGGCCTTCCCCAGGCGTCGAACAACCAACTCTAAACTGGTACAAACAAGGGCAATCCGACTGTTAATTAACATAAAGCATTGTGATGGTCCATGCATATGTTTACGCAATGTGATTTTCTACACAGTGCTCTGAATGTCAAAGTGAAGAAGTTCAACCAAGCGCGGGTAAATGGCGGGAGTAACTATGACTGTCTTAAGGTAGCCAAATGCCTCGTCATCTAATTAGTGACAGGCATGAATGAACTAACGAGATTCCCACTATCCTTGCCTACTATCCAGCAAAACCAAAGCCAAGGTAACGGGCTTGGCAGAATCAACAGAGAAGGAAGACCCTGTTGAGCTTGACTCTAGTCCGACTTTGTGAAATGACTTGAGAGGTGTAGTATAAATGGGAGCCGCAAGGCGAAAGTAAAATACCACTACTTTTAACATTATTTTACTTATTATATGAATCGGTACTACCCCCCTTTTTGGACCCAAGTCTTGCCTGCAGGCTGATCTAGGCGGAAGACATTGTCAGGTGCGGAATTTGGCTGGGGCGGCACATTTGTTAAAAGGTAACACGGGTGTCCTAAGATGAGCTCAATGAGAACAAAAATCCCGTGTGGAAGAAACGGGTAAAAGCTCGTTTGATTCTAATTTCTAGTATGAATACGAACCATGAAAGGTGGGCTAATGATCTTTTAGACCTTAGAAATTTGAAGTTAGAGGAGTCAGAAAGGTAACCACAAGGATAACTGGCTTGTGGAAGCCAAGCGTTCATAGTGACTTTGCTTTTTGATCCTTTAATGTCGGCTCTTCCTATCATTGTGAAGTAGAATTCACCAAGTGTTAGATTGTTCACCCTCCAATATGGAATATGAGCTGGGTTTAGACCGTAGTGAGACATGTTAGTTTTACCCAACTGGTGATAGTGTCATAATAGTAATTCAACCTAGTATGAGAGGAACTGTTGATTCGAACAATTGGTAATCACGCTTGGTTGTAATGCAGTGGCACGAAGCTACCATGCGCGGGATTATGACTGAACGCCTCTAAATCAACATCCGGGCTAGAAGTGACACATTCGACTTCTGTCTGCTTGCCGACCCGCAGTATGGACCTTTGTTCCCAAAGGGCATGCGTCATTGCGGTGGATAAGCCGTGGTGGCCACATTGAAGTAAAATTTCCATCGAGCGGCGGATAAAATTCTTTACAGAAGACTTAAATACGCGATGGGTATTGTAAGTGGCAGAGTGTCCTTGCTGCTACAATCCACTGAGATTCAGCCCTTTGTCGCTTTGATTCGTCCCTCCTCATCCAATCTAATCAATTTCAAACTTTTTCGAAAAGAGGTTTGACCCTCCCTTAATGCTAAATAATATACTAAGTGTGTGAAAATTGTACAAGTCCTCAAGACCTTGGGACGTATACTATTTGTGTATTAGGTGGACAATGGGACTTGACAGTTAGTCGTGTCGAGGGAAAGACTATGTGCCAATATATTACTAGAGGCTTCTCGGTGTGTCGCTTCTGAGGCTGACGCCTATGCTAAGAGGCGATGTGCTAATACAATGTTGCAAGTTGAGGTCTTTTGCTTCCAAGGCTGAGGGTGATGTGCTAATACAAGTTGCCAAGTTGAGGGCTTTTTTAGGCTTCGCGGTGCGAGGCCAAGGCAAGTGTGCAATTAGTTATTTTTCGGGGCGTCACTTGAAATGCCAAGGACCAACGCACTGCGGGCATGGCCATGGTACGATGCAAGGTATCGATCGAGAGGCTAAATCCTATTCCAAAGGCATGGCAGGGTATCACTTGAGAGGCACGGCGCAAGGCATCGCTTGATAAGCCAAGGGTACGGTAGGGCATCGCTTGAGTGGCACGACATAAGGAATTGCTTGTTAATTGCCATCGTTGGGCTGTCTCTTGAGAGGCCAAGGCCTATTCCAAGGCCTATGCCAAGTCCAAATGCACTGCAGGCATCGAAATGGCATGACACATGGCTTGGACAAGGCACGGGTAAAGATGTGTCAGGACATGGCCATGGCACATTTTAAGATGTGGCAGGGAGTGGGCATAGAACGGGTTAGGACATGTATGAATGTCGTAGGACGTGGCCACAGGACATGTCAAGACGTCGCAGGACATGGCAAGATGTGGGCATAGAACGGGTCAGGACGTGTTAGGACATAGCCATGGCACGTGTTAGGACGTCGCCGGACATGGCAGGACGCGGGCATGGCACGGGTCAGGATGTGTCAGGATGTCAAAGGACATGGCCAAGGCACTTGTCAAGACGTGTCAGGACGTTAAAGAACATGGCAAGACGTGGCCATGGCACGGGTCAAGACTTGTCTGGATGTTACTGGACATGGCAATCGGACGTCGTAGGACATGGCAGGACTTGGGCGTGGCATAGGTAAGGACATGTCAGGACATGGCCATGGCATGTGCCAGGACATGACAGGACATTGCAGGACATGGTAGGGTGTGGCCATGGCAAGGGGTAGGACATATCAGGAGTTGGCAGGACATGGTCATGGCACTTGTCAAGACGTGTCAGGACATTGCAGGACATGGCAAGACATGGCCATGGCACGGCTCAGAACTTGTTAGGACATCGCGGGACATAGCCACCCGACATCACAAGACATGGCAGGACATGGGCATGGAATGGGTCAAGACGTGTTAGGACATGGCCATGGCACATGTCAGGACGTGTTAGGATGCATCAGGATGTCGCAGGACATGGTAAGGCGTGGCCATGGCACGAGTTATGACGTGGCCACAGGATGTGTCAGGACCTCACAGGACATGGCAGGACGTGGCATGGCTATGGTTAGGACGTGTCAGGACATGGCCATGGCACTTGTTAGGATTCCACAGGAAGTATCAGGACATGATAGGAGCTGGGACATGACATATTTTAGGACATGTCAGGACGTTGAAGGACATGCCCATGGCACGTGTCACGACCTGTCAGGACGTCGTAGGATGTGGCCTTGGCACGTGTTAGGACGTCGTAGGACATGGTAGGCCATGTATATGGCACGAGTCAGGATGTGCCAAGATGTGGACATGGCACATTTCAGGACATGTCAGGACACCGCAGGACATGGTAGTGCGTGGCCATAGCACGAGTCAGGATGTGTCAAGATGTTGTAGGACATGGCAACAAAACGTGTTAGGACGTCATAGGAAACGGCAGGACGTGGGCATGGCACTGGTCAGAACGTGTTAGTACATGGCCATGGCATGTGTTAGGACGTGTCAGGATGTCGTAGGATATGGCAGGGCATAGCTATGACACGGGTCATGACGTGTCAGGATGTCATAGGACATGGCCACAAACGTGTCAGGACGTCGCAGGACATGGCAGGACATGGCAGGACGTGGGCATGGGCATGGGCATGGTCAAGACGTGTCAAGACATGGCTATGGCACTCTTCAGGATGCCACAGGACGTGTCAGGACATGGCAGGACATGGGCATGGCACGGGTTAGGACGTGTCACGACGTCGCAGGACATGGCCATGGTACGTGTCAGGACATCGTAGGACATGGTAGGACGTGGATATGGAATGGGTCAGGATGTGTTAGGACATGGCCATGGCACATCTCAGAATGTGTCAGGACGTCACATGACATGGCCATGGAACGGGTCAGGATGTGGCAAGATGTCGCATTACATGACAGGGCGTGACCATGGCACGATGTCGCACCAAGACACACCACGTCGCTCCACGCCGTTCAATGTCTAGTTCTAGCCAATGCTTAGCAACATTTCAAGCAAAATGAAGGTGGTGGTCATTGGTGGCGGTGGTGGTTAGTAGCAATGGTTCGAGCAGTAGCGACCAGCGACTGTTGGTCGATGCTTGGTGGTTGGCGCCAGCATTTTGAAGTCGGAATCACTTATAGCAGTTGCGACAATGGAAGTTCCTCATGATTAATGGTGGTTGGTTATCCATATGATTTTATAATAATATTATGTGTTTTACCTATTTTTTTAACTATTGTTTTTTGTAATTTTAAATAGTTTTTATGTTGGAATTTTATAAAAATATTTACTCTTTTATGTGTTATATCATTACTAGATGTATTGGAAATTTTCTCCATTGTTTTTCCTATTTTTATAATAATTTTCCTATGTTATACTATTTTATTAATTATATTTTGTTTTAAAATAAAAATAAAAATAAAAAATATTTTTTTGTGTAAAAAATATCATTACATTGTTTGAAAGTCATTTGTGAATATATTAGCTATGTCGTACCTTGGTTTGTGCTATTTAATATTGTACAACTCCATTATGATTAAATGGACAAAACATGTCTACTCGTGAAACTTGGGGTTCTTTTTAAGTATATATAAGTGGGGTAGAGGTGTTGAAAGACACCTCAGGTGCTTGCTGCCAGGCAGTGTGGGCATTCATGGAGGACGCTGGCATGTGGCGTGGGCATAGAGGGCACGCATGGCATGTTCGTGCTATGTCCCCGAAGTTCACAAACCACGCCGACAAGTACTCGTGTGGGCTCGTAGCATGCCTGGGGGTGGCACCGCTCATGGCAAACATTTACTTTTGGCAACAAATGGTGGAGCATCGTGCAAGTAGCACCGCAAGGTGCCATGCGCATCGGGTGAAGATTAGTAAGTGTCGATTGCCTTTGGTTGTTGCGGGAAATCTTAGGAGGCGACATCGCTCGTTATGGCTGTTGGCGTTTAAGAATAGAACGGCAAAGAAACGTGCAAGCAGCGCCGCAAGGCGCCGTGCGCATGGGGGGAAGCTCAGTAGATGTCGATTGCCATCGGGTGTTTCGGGCAACATCATTCATGGCGGTTGATGGCTTTTGGCAATAGAATGACAAAGCGTCATGCAAGTAGCGCCGCAAGGTGCCATGCGCATATGTCGAAGCTTAGTAAGTTGCCCATTGCTATTAGTTGTTGTAGTTTATGTCTGTAACCCCCCACCCGCCCGTGGCAGCTGATGGCCTTTGACAACAAATGGTGGTGCATCGTGAAAGTAGCGCCGCAAGGTGACATGTGCATGTGACGAAGCTTAGTAGATGTCCATTGCTATCGATTGTTGCGGTTAACATTGGGAGGCGACATCGCTCGTGGGATGGCTTTATGCAATAAAATGGCAAATCATCGTGTAAGTAGAACATAAGGTGCCATACACATCGGGCGAAGCTTAGTAAATTGCAGATTACTATAAGTTATTGTGGGTTGTGTCTGGAACCGCTTGTGGCATTTGATGGCTTTTGACAACGGATGACAGAGAATCGTGCAAGTAGCGCCACAAGGTGCCGTGCGCATAGGGCAAAGCTCAGTAGATGTCCATTGCCACGGTTGTTGCAGGCAATATTGGGAGGCGACATCGCTCGTGATGGTTGATGGCTTTTGACAACGAACGGCGGAGTGTCATGCAAGTAGCGCCATAAGGAACCGTGTGCATGGGGTGAGGCTCAATAGATGTTGATTGCCATCGGTTGTTGCATGTAACATCATGAGGCGACATCCCTTATGACGGCTGATGGATTTTTGCAATGGAACAACAATATGCCATGCAAGTAGCACCGAAAGGTGCAATGCGCAATGGGTGAAGCTCAGTAAATTGCCGATTGCCATCGACTGTTGTGGGTTTTGTATGACATTGCTTCAACCCCCTATTTGTGCTTTGTTGGGCTTGTCTTGGCTTTACAACATTGGCATCAGCAACAACACATGGTTGCGCGTTGCGTGTTGGGGCTGTTGTTGGCTTGTATCGGCGAGGCAAGTGTACGTGCAGCACATGAGTGGTGGGTTGTATCCATGCTTGAGCAGCGACTTCCTAGCCCGCATTCCATCTCAGTCAAGGTACAAGCGCAAATTAGGTTTTTATCGGCGTCGGTTTTCTGTGTTTCATACCTAATGACAAGGCATTATCAAGCACAATTGGTTGCCTTTCACCCCACGCGTTCGACGTGCGGGGTGAACCAAAAGCTGCAGTTGTGTCCCAAGACGTCCTTGCTTTGTCTAGTATGCTCGGACTCTCGGATTAGGTAAATGAAATGGGCATGGGGTCTTCATTGGCTCCTATCTGCCCATACAATGCTCCTTACGAATGACGGTCATTCTCATCTTGGACTTGGCCGTGCCCTTTGGGTCGGCCATGCTTATGCGACACTATCGTTAATGAGGAAGGCTACCTGGTTGATCCTGCCAGTAATCATATGCTTGTCTCAAATATTAAGCCATACATGCGTAAGTATAAACAAATTCAGACTGTGAAACTATGAATGGCTCATTAAATTAGTTATAGTTTGTTTGATGGTATCTACTACTCGGATAACCATAGTAATTCCAGAGCTAATACGTGCAACAAACCCCGACTTCTGGAAGGGATGCATTTATTAGATAAAACGTCGATGTGGGCTCTACCTTTTACTGCGATGATTCATGATAACTCGAAGAATCACATGTCCATCATGCCGGTGACACATCATTCAAATTTCTTCCCTATCAACCTTGGATGGTAGGATAGTGGCCTACCATGGTGGTGATGGGTGATAGAGAATTAGGGTTCGATTCTGGAGAGGGATCCTGAGAAATGGCTACCATATCCAAGGAAGACAACATGCTCATAAATTATTCAATCCTAACACGGGGAGGTAGTGGAAATAAATAACAATATCAGGCTATATGAGTTTGGTTATTAGAATGAGTACAATATAAATCCCTTAACTAGTATCCGTTGGAGGGGAAGTGTGGTGCCAGAAGCCGCGGTAATTCCATCTCCAATAGCGTATATTTAAGTTGCTCGTAGTTGGACATTGGGATGGCGCCGACTGGTCTGCCTTAGGTGTGCACCGGTCGTCTCGTCCCTTCTTCCGACAATGCGCTCTTGGCCTTAATTGGTCGGGTTGTGCCTCTGGCACTGTTACTTTGAAGAAATCAGAGTGCTCAAAGAAAGCCTACACTCTGTATACATTAGCATGGGTTAACATTAAAGGATTTCGGTCCTATTACGTTGGCCTTCGGGAGTAATGATTATTAGGGACAGTTGGGGGCATTCATATTTCATAGTCAGGGGTGAAAATCATGGATTTATGAAATATGAACAATTGCGAAAGCATTTTCCAAGGATGTTTTCATTAATCAAGAACTAAAGTTAGGGGCTCGAAGACGATTAAATACCACCCTAGTCTCAACCATAAACGATTCTGACCATAGATTGGCGGATGTTGCTTTTAGGACTCCGCCGGCAGCTTATGAGAAAACAAAGTTTTTGGTCTCTAGGGGAGTGTGGTAGCATGGCTGAAACTTAAAAGAATTGACAGAAGGGCACCACCAGGAGTGGTGCTTGCGACTTAATTTGACTCAACACAGAGAAACTTACTAGGTCCAGACATAGTAATAATATGCAGATTAAGAGCTATTTTTTGATTCTATGGGTGGTGGTGCATGGCCGTTCTTAGTTGGTGGAGCAATTTGTCTGGTTAATTCTGTTAACGAATGAGACCTCAATCTGCTAACTAGCTATGCGGAAGTATCCGTTTGCGGCTAGTTTCTTAGAGGGACTACGGCCTTTTAGGCTGCGGAAGTTTGAGGCAATAACTGGTCTGAGATGCCCTTAGATGATCTAGCCCGCACAAGTGCTACACTAATGTATTCAACGAGTTTATGGCCTTGGTCAATAGGCCCGGGTAATTTTTGAAATTTCATCGTGATGGGGATAGATCATTGCAATTGTTGGTCTTCAATGAGGAATTCCTATTAAGAGCGAGTCATCAGCTCGCATTGACTATGTCCCTGCCCTTTGTACACACCGCCTGTCGCTCCTACCGATTGAATGATCTAGTGAAATATTTGGATCACGGCGATGTAGGCGGTTTGCTTCCCGCAACATCACGAGACATCCATTGCATCTTATTATTTAGAGGAAGGAGAAGTTGTAAAAAGGTTTTTGTCGGACAACCTGCGGAACAATCATTGCAGAAACCTACAAAGCAGAAAGACCCGCAAACCTATTTAAACACTAGGGAGCAGCGCAACCATGGTGCTTTGGCCTCCATCTCCAAGGCTCCCTCCTATCCCATGGCACGTGCGCTCTCATGCGTGCCGGGCGATTAATGAACCCTGGCGCGGAAAGCGCCATGGAATACTAAATTGAAAGCCTGCCCCTTGCACCGCGTTCGCGGCGCGCGGGGGATTTGTGCTTTTTATGAAACACAAACGACTCTCAGCAATGGATATCTCAACTCTCACATCGATGGCGAACATAGCAAAATGCGATACTTGGTGTGAGTTGCAGAATCTTGTGAACCATCGAGTCTTTGAACACAAGTTATGCCCGAATCCATCAGGCTGGGGGCACGTCTGCCTAGGCATCATGCATCACGTTGCCCTTGCACACCACACCATTATTATAGTTGTGGTAGTGTCGTAGGACAGATATTGGCCTTCGGTGTACCTTGAGGGTGTGGTTGTCCAAAATGCGAGTCTACAGCGACGGACGTCACAACAAGTGGTGGTTCAAACTCAACTCTCATAATGTTGAAGCTCCAACCCGTCGCACATTTGGGCTCCCGACCCTTATCACGCTTAGGCGCTCCGACCGCGACCCCAGGTCAGGCGAGATTACTCGCTGAGTTTAATCATATCAATAAGCGGAGGAAAGGAAACTTACAAGGATTCGCCTAGAAATAGGGAGTGAGCCGGGAATCGCCCAGCCTTAGAATTGGACGGCTCCACTATCTGAATTGTAGTCTGTAGAAGCGTCCTCAGCAGCGGATTGGGCCCAAGTCCCCTATAACGGGGCTCCAAAGAGGGTGATATCCCCGTTGTTCCCGGACCCTATCGCACCACGAAGTGCTATCTACGAGTCAGGTTGTTTGAGAATGTAGCCCAAATCGGGCGGTGAATTCCGTCCAAGACTAAATACATGCGAGAGATCGATAGTGAACAAGTACCGCAAGGGAAAGATGAAAAGGACTTTCAAAAGAGAGTGAAAAAGTGCTTGAAATTGCCACGAGGGAAGTGTATGGGGGCCGATGCCCCGGTCGGATGTGGAACGGTGTTGAGCTGGTTCAAAGATCGACTCGGTACATGGACTAGCATGGATATGGGGGGCGGCCAAAGCCCGGGCTTTTCATACGCTCGTGGAATGATGTCTCCTTGATTGTGGTAGGCAGTGCACACCTCTAGCGTGCTTCGGCGTTTGCACGCTTTGGACACTGGCCTGTGGGCTCCCCATTCGACCCGTCTTGAAACACAGACCAATGAGTCTTACATGTGTGCGAGTCAATGGCGAGTAAACCCATAAGGTTTAAGGAAGCTGATTAGTGGGACCGCCGACCAAGCTTGATCTTCTGTGAAGGGTTAGAGTGTGAGCATACCTATCAGGACCCGAAAGATGGTGAACTATTCCTGAGCGATGCGGAGCCAGATGAGACTGTGGTGGAGGCCCGCAGTGATATTGACGTGAAAATCTTTCATCTGACTTGGGTATAGGGGCGAAAGACTAATCAAATCGTCTAGTAGTTGGTTCCCTCCGAAGTTTCCCTCAAGATAGCTAGAGCTCGCGTGTGAGTTCTATCGGGTAAAACCATTGATTAGAGGCATCGGGGGCACAACATCATCGACCTATTCTCAAACTTTAAATAGGTAGGACGGCGCTGGTGCTTTTTTGAGCCGTGCCATGGAATCAAGAGCTCCAAGTGGGCCATTGTTGGTAAGCAGAACTAGCGATACGGGATGAACTGGAAGCTGGGTTACAGTGCCACACTGCACACTAACCTAGATCCTACAATGGTCGTTGATCGATTAAGACAGTAGGATGGTGGTCATGGAAGTAGAATTCTGCTAATAAGTGTGTAACAACTCACATGATAACTCAACTAGCCCTGAAAATAGATGGCGCTTTAGCGCGTGACCTACACCTAGCCGTGAGGCAAGTGCTAGGACCCAATGAGTAGGAGGGCACGACGGTCGTTGCAAAACCCTAGGCGTGAGCTTGGGCAGAGCGGCCGTCAGTGCAGATCTTTGTGGTAGTAGCAAATATTCAAATGAGAACTTTGAAGGCCAAAGATGGGAAATTTTCCATGTGAATGGCACTTGCATATGGGTTAGTCGATCCTAAGGGTAGGGGGAACCTCGACAGATAGAATATTTCTTGTGTACTCCGAAACGGAATCAGGTTAAAATTCCTGAACTGGACGTGGCAGTTGAAAACAATAGTAGGAAGTCTAGAGATATCGACGGGGGTCTCGGGAAGAGTTATCTTTTCTATTTAATAGCCTACCCACCCTGGAAATTACTTAGTCAGAGGTAAAGTCCAGTATTTGGAAGAGAACCGCACATCACGTGGTCTCCGGTGCGCACCCGACGGCCCTTGATAATTTGAAGGATCGAGTTCCGTCCACGCCCGGTCATACTCATAATCGCACCAGGTCTCCAAGGTGAACAACCTCTGATCGATGGAACAATGTAGGCAAGGGAAGTCTTCAAAATAAATCCGTAACTTCGGGGAAAGGATTGGCTTTGAGGGCTGGGAATGGGGGTCTCAGTCTCGAATCTATCGGCTGTCGGTATACTACTTGAGTTGCTTCTAAAGGGAGAGCGGGTCACCGCATCCCGATCGGGGGACGGACTGGGAACAATTCCTTCATGGGCCTTCCCTGGGCGTCGAACAACCAACTCAGAATTGGCACGGACAAGGGAGTTCCGACTATTTAATAAAAACAAAGCATTGTGATGGTCCTTGTGGATTTTTACGCAATGTTATTTCTCCCCAGCGCTCTGAATGTCAGAGTGAAGAAATTCAACCAAGCGCGGGTAAACGGAGGGAGTAACTATCACTCTCTTAAGGTAACCAAATGCCTCATTATCTAATTATTGATGCGCATGAATGGATTAACGAGATTCCCACTATGCCTGTCTACTATCCAGTGAAACCGCAGCCAAAGGAACGGGCTTGGAAGAATCAGTGGGGAAAGAAGACCCTGTTAAGCTTGACTCTAGTCCGACTTTGTGAAATGACTTGATATGTGTAGTATAAGTGAGAGCCGAAAGGCGAAAGTGAAATACCACTACTTTTTATGTTATTTTACTTATTTCATGAATCGGAAGCGGGGCACTACCCCTCTTTTTGGACCTAAGGCTTGCTTCCAGGCCGATCCGGGTGGAAGACATTGTCAGGTGAGGAGTTTGGCTGCGACACATCTATTAAAAGATAAAGCAGGTGTCCTAAGATAAGCTCAATGTGACTAGATATCTTGTATGGAATAGAAGGGTAAAAACTCGTTTCATTCTGATTTCCAGTACATATAGGAACCGTGGAAACATGTCCTAACGATCCTTTAGACCTTCGGAATTCAAAGCTAGAGGTGTAGAAAAGTTACCACAGGGATAACTGGCTTGTGGAAGCCAAGCGTTCATAGCGACCTTGCTTTTTGATCCTTCAATGTCGGCTGTTCCCATCATTGTGAAGCAGAATTCACTAAGTGTTTGATTGTTCACCCATCAATATGGAACGTGAGCTGGGTTTAGACCATCGTGAGATAGGTTAGTTTTACCCTTCTGATGACACTGTCGCAATAGTAATTCAACCTAGTATGAGAGAAATTGTTGATTCGCACAATTGGTCATCGCGCTTGGTTGAAAAGCCAGTGGCACAAAGCTACCGTGCGTTGGATTATGATTGAGTGCCTCTAAGTTAGAATCTGGGCTAGAAGCGACTCATGCACCCACCGTCCACTTGCTGACCCCCGGTATGGGCCTTTGACCCCCAATGGCATATGTCGTTGGCTAATTCATCATGGCGGAAGAACCGCGGTGGCCGCCTTGAAGTACAATTTCCATCGAGCGGCGGGTAGAATCTTTTGCAGACGACTTAAATATGCAATAAGGTATTCTAAGTGGCAGAGTGGCCTTGCTGCCATGATCCACTGAGATTCAGCCATTTGTTGCTCCGATTCGTCCCTCCCCCTCCAAACCAATATATTTCTAACTTTTCCGAAAAGAGGTTTGACCCTCCATTGATGCTAAATAATATACTAAGTGTTGGAAAATCGTACAAGTCCTCAAGACCTTGGGACATATTTTATTTGTGTATTAGGTGGACAATGGGACCTGACACTTAGTCATGTCGAGGGAAAGACTATGTGCCAATACACTAGTAAAGGCTTCTAGGTGGGTCGCTTCTGAGGTCGAGGCCTATGCGAAGGGGCGATGTGCCAATACAATGTCACAAGTTAAGGCCTTTCACTTCCAAGGCTGAGGGTTATATGCTAATACAAGTTGTCAAGTTGAGCGATTTTTTAGGCATCACGGTGCGAAGCCAAGGCAGGTTTGCAAAAAGTTATTTTTTGGGGCGTCACTTAAGAGGCCAAGGCCCAATGCACCACAGGCGTGGCCATGTCACAGCGCAAGGCATCGCTCGAGAGGCCAAGTCCTATTCCAAAGGCATGGCATGGTATCGCTTGAGAGGCAAGGAGCAAGGCGTCGCTTGATAGGCCAAGAGCATGGCAGGGCGTCACTTAAGTGGCACGCCGCAAGGCCTCGCTTGTTAATTTCCATTGTCCGGTCGTTGCTTGAGAGGCAAAGTCCTATGCCAAGTCCCAATGCACTGTGGACATCGAAATGGCACGATGCAAGGCTTGGCCAATGCACGGGTAAGAACGTGCTAGGACATGGCCATGGCATGTTTCAGGACATGGCAGGGCGTGTGCATGGCACGGGTCCAGACGTGTAAGAACGTTGCAGGACAGGGCCACAGGACGTGTCAGGATGTCACAGGACATTGGCAGGACGTGGGCGTGGAAGGGTCAGGATGTGTTAGGACATGGGCATGGCACGTGTTAGGACGTGTTAGGATGTCACAAAATATAGCATGGCACGGGCCAGGATGTGTCAGGACATCGCAGGATGTCGCAGGACATGGAAGGACATGGGCATGGCCATGATCAGGACGTGTCAGGACATGCCATGGCTCTCTCCAGGATGCCACAGGACATGTCAGGACATGGCAGGACATGGTCATGGCATGGGTCAGGAAATCGCAGAACATGGCCATGGCACATGTCAAGACGTGTCAGGATGTCACAGTACATGGCAAGTTATGGCCATGGCACGAGTCAGGACTTGTCAGGACGTCGCAGGACGTGGCCACCAGACGTGTCAGGACATCACAGGACATGGCAAGACATGGACATGGCACAGGTTAGGACGTCTCAGGACATGGCCAAGTCACGTGTCAGGACGTCACATGACATGGCAGGGCGTGGCCATGGCAGGGGTCAGGACGTGTAAGAATGTCGCAGGACGTGGCCACATGACATGTTAAGACGTTGTAGCACATGGCAGGACGTGGGCATGGCACGGGTCATGATGTGTCAATATATGGCCATGGAACATGTCAGGACGTGTCAGGACGTCGCAGGACATGGCAAGCCGTGGCCATGGCACGGGTCAGGACATGTCAGGATGTCGTAGGACGTGACCATAAGACGTGTTAGGACGTTGCAGGACATGGCAGGACGTGGGCATGGCCATGGTCAGGACTTGTCAAAACATGGCCATGGCACTCTTCAGGATGCCACAGGACATGTCAGGACATGGCAGGACATGGTCATGGCACGGGCTAGTACATGTCAGGACGTGTCAAGACATGGCCATGGTCAGTACACCGCCTTGGCCTAGTTTTCTGCCTTGCCCATTGTCAACCTTCATTTACCTTGTGTAATTTCTTGTATATTCTTTCCCATAGCCTTGACTTATCTATTGAAAGCCTTTTCCATTATCCCACCTTTCCTCTTCGCCTTCGCTTAGCCTGTACATAGCTGCCACAACCCAAAAGTGCCATGCCATCGACATTGGCGTGCATGCCATGCCATACCGCCATAACAATGCCCATGCTGCTCATCAAGGCTTTTCCAAGCATCCCTTGCCTGTCACAAGGCCTTGGCCAATACTTTCCTGCAACAACTCTCAATTCCAATGTCATATCCATCACCCACATGATTGTTTTGCCCGCACCTAGGCCATTGAAAAAGCCATCACACCCAAATCCTTGCCATAGTCGTGCCACCCCAATGATAAAGAGTCCTGTCCTAACACCTACCATGGTGGTGAAGGCTTATGGAGAATAAGGGTTCGATTTTGAAGAGGGACCTTGAGAAATGGCTACCACATCCAAGGAAGGAAGCATGCGCGCAAATTACCCAATCCTGACATAGGGAGGTAGTGACAATAAATAACAATACCGGGCTCTATGAGTATGGTAATTTGAATGAGTACAATCTAAATCCCTTAACGAAGATCCATTGGAGGGCAAGTCTGGTGCCAACAGTCGTGGTAATTCCACTCCAATAACGTGTATTTTAGTTGTTGTAGTTAAAAAGGTCATAGTTGGACTTTGGGATGGCGGTCCACTTTAGGTGTGCATCGATCGTCTCGTCCCTTCTACCGGTGATGCACTCCTGGCCTTAATTGGCCGGGTTGTGCCTCCAGTGCTGTTACTTTGAAGAAATAACAGTGCTCAAAGCAAGCCTACGCTCTATATACATTAGCATGGGATAAAATTACAGGATTTCGGTCCTATTACATTGGCCTTCGGAATTGGAGTAATGATTAACACGAACAGTCGGGGGCATTCATATTTCATAGTCAGAGGTGAAATTCTTGGATTTATGAAAGACGAACAAGTGCAAAAGCATTTGTCAAAGATATTTTCATTAATCAAGATCAAACGTTGGGAGCTTGAAGACGATCAGATACCATCCTAGTCTCAACCATAAATGATGTCGACCAGGGATCGGTGGATGTTGCTTTTAAGACTTCGCCGGCACCTTATATGAAATCAAAGTTTTTGTGTTCCGGGGGAGTATGGTCACAAGGCTGAAACTTAAATGAATTTATGAAAGGGAACCACCAGTTGCTGAGCTTGTGGCTTAATTTGACTCAACACAGGCAAACTACCAGGTCCAGACATAGTACGGATTGAAAGACTGAGAGCTCTTTCTTGATTCTATGGGTGGTGGTGCATGGCCGTTCTTAGTTGGTGGAGCAATTTGTCTAGTTAATTCCATTAACGAACGAGACCTCATGTTAACAAGCTATGCGGAGGTATCCCTTCGCGTCCAGCTTCTTAGAGGGACTACGGCCTTTTAGGCGCCCGAAGTTTGAGGCAATAACATGACTATAATGCCCTTTGATGTTTTGGGCCGCATGCGTGCCGCACTGATATATTCAACGACTTTATAGCCTTGGCCGACAGGCCCGAGTAATCTTTGAAATTTCATCGTGATGGGGATAGATCATTGTAATTATTGGTCTTCAATGAGGAATTCCTAGTAAGCGCGATTCATCAGCTTGTGTTGACTACGTCCCTGCCCTTTGTACACACCATCCTCGCTCCTACCGATTGAGTGATATGGTGAAATGTTCAAATCGCGGCAATGTGGGTGGTTTGTTTCCCGTGACGTCACTAGAAGCCCATTGAACCTTATCATTTAGAGGAAGGAGAAGTCGTAACAAGGTTTTTGTTGGTGAACTTGCAGAAGAATTGTTGTCGAAACCTGCAAAGCAGAATGACCGCCGAACTTGTTTATACACTTAGGAGCGACGCAGCCGGTATGCTTCGACCTCCATCCGCAAGCTTCCCTCCAATCCACGATATGCACACTTGCATGCGTGCGGGGCGATTAATGAACCCTGGCATGGAAAGTTCCAAGGATTACTAAATTGAAAGCCAGCCCCTTGAGCCCCTTCGAGGTATGTCCGGGGGGCTTGTGCTTCTTTTGAAACACAAATGACTCTTGACAATGGATATCTGAGTTCTTGCATCAATAAAGAATGTAAGGAAATGTGACAATTAATATAAATTATAGAATCCCGTGAACTATCGAGTCTTTGAATGGAAGTTGTGCCCGAAGCCATCGGGCTGAGGGCACGTCTACCTTGGTGTCACGCATTGCATCGCCCCTGCACACTGTGCCATTCTCATGATCATGGCGGTGTTGTGGGATGGAATTTCAGCGATTATCCGGGCTTGTCAGTCAAGTCTATAAACTCGTTGAATTTATCGGTGTAGTGCGCGTGCGGCCCAAACATCTAAGGGCATCACATATCTGTTAATGCCACAAACTTCTACGGCCTAAAAGGTCATAGTCCCTCTAAGAAGCTGGTCGCGAAAGGATACCTCCGCATAGCTAGTTATCAGGCTGAGGTCTTGTTCATTAATGTAATTAACCAGACAAATCTCTCTACCAACTAAGAACGGCCATGCACTACCCATAGAATCAAGAAAGAGCTCTCAGTCTGTCAATCCTTACTATGTCTAGACCTAGTAAGTTTCCCTGTGTTGAGTCAAATTAAGACGCAAGCTCCACTCCTGGTAGTGCCCTTCCATCAATTCCTTTAAGTTTCGGCCTTGCGACCATACTCCCCCCGGAACCCAAAAACTTTGATTTGTCATAAGGTGCCGGCGGAGTCCTAAAAGCAACATCCGTCGATCCCTGGTCGGCATCGTTTATGGTTAAGACTAGGACATTATTTGATCGTCTTTGAGCCCCCAAATTTCATTCTTAATTAATGAAAACATCCTGGGCTAATGCTTTTGCAGTTGTTTGTCTTTCATAAATCCAAAATTTCACCTCTGACTATGAAATACGAATGCCCCTAACTGTCCCTCTTAATCATTACTCTGATCTCGCAGGCCAACATAATATAATTGAAATCCTATAATTATCACATGCTAATGTGTAGAGATTTTAGGCTTTCTTTTGGCACTCTAATTTCTTCAAAGTGATAGCGTTCGAGGCACGACCCGACCAATTAAGGCCTGGAGTGCATTATTGGCAGAAGAACCAAGACGACCGGTGCACAGCTAAGGCGGACCACCCGGCCCATCCCAAAGTCCAACTACGAGCTTTTTAACTGCAACAACTTAATTATACACTATTGGAGCTGAAAATACCGCGAATGCTGGTACCAGACTTGCACTCCAACGGGTCCTCGTTAAAAGGATTTAGATAGTACTCATTCCAATTACCAGACTCATAGAACCCGGTATTGTTATTTATTGTCACTACCTCCCCATATCATGATTGGGTAATTTGCGCGCCTACTTCCTTCCTTGGATTTGGTAGCCGTTTCTCATGCTCCCTCTCCGAAATTGAGCCCTAATTATTTGTCACCCGTCACCACCATGGTAGGTGTCACGTGAGTGTTTTTAGTCAGTCCAACACACCGCACGACAGTCAAGTCCCCCACTTCACTTAGCCTTCCCTTAACACTTAGCCAATTTTTCAGCAAGCTTGGCTTAAACGACAATTAGGCAGTAAAACAATAAGAACAATAGCATATAGGGGAAAATCCCAACCTTTGCATTAATTTAGAAAATATACAAAGGGCCCTCAATCTTTCTATGAACACAGTTCGCTCACAGCCCACATTTGACGAAGAACACAAGTCGTGCTTGCCCAACACTAAGATCAGCCAAAGCCTAAGCTTAGCCCATTGTGAAACACTTCGAAACCCTCACGTTTCTCTCTTGTTTCCCACTTTTACTATGCATGAAATTGCACACCTACTTCTGCTTATTCTAAAGGCCATATTTACAAAATACATATAGCCCTTAAACTTGGCAGCACATGACACTTGTTGTCTATAGCTTTGTCATTTGTCGGCTAAGTTTAAATCTTGTTCCTAACATGTAGTTGACATCCCGAACTACTTAGGACACACTATACACGAAATAGATAATGTTACAAGCATGATATAATAATGTGACCAAGAAGTTAAGAAAATGTAACCGCCAAAACTGCCCTCCATATGCATTGCATGTGCTTCCCTTCACTTGGCCAGCTGAATTTCGCCCAAGGCATGCTTTATGCCATGCCTTAGCTCACTTTGACATTTCTCTACGCCAATGTCTTGCCCGCAATCTGTTGGCATGATTTTACTGCACACGCGCGGTGCTGCTGCCGGCCGCACACCGCCTTGGCCTTGTTTTCTGCCTTGCCCATTGTCAACCTTCATTTCCCTCATGCCATTGCTCATATTTTATTTCCCATAGCCTTTCCTTAGCTATTGAAAGCCTTTCCCATCATCTTTCCTTTCCTCTATGCCTTAGCTTAGCCCACACATAGCTGCCACAACCCATAATTGCCATGACATCGACTTTGGCACACTTGACGTGCCATGCCGCTCTAACATTGCCCATACTGACTCATCAAGCCTTTGCCAAGCGCACCTTGCCTGTCCCAAGGCATTGGGCAATACTTGCCTACAACACCTACCTGTCATATCTGTCGCCCGCATGATCGTTTTGCCCACACCTAGGCTATTGAAAAGGCCATCACGCCCAAATCCTTGCCACAACCGTGCCATGCCCGATGACAAAGAGTCAGCTCCTAATAAACCACCTACACCCTTTGAAATTGACGTCCTCTTCGAGCCGACTCAATTTATCAACCCCAATGGGCTGTTGAAAAACAACGCCCCGGGTGCTCCCTTCACATCTACCACTATGGCATTTGCCTTCGCCACTTGTTCCCTTTTCTCCATAGCTAGCATTGCATTTACCCTAGCCTGCACCAGATAGTCCTTCTTCAAGTGCAGTCCACTACAAGTAAAGTAGCCTTTGAATTTGTTGCTCATTTCCTTGCCATTGTGAATTTCCTGTCTCACAATCTTGACAAGTCCCTCATTTTCAGAAGTTTGGCCCTTCCCATTCTTCTTCCATTCCCTTGCTTTGTCCTTCTTTTCGTTGGTCTTTGAATGTGATGTTTTAGTAGGTTCATCACCTATATTTTGGTCCGCCAACGCATCTGCCGTTGTAATAGTAGTAGAGAGGTTTTGCACATTCTGCCTTCTCAACTCCAATTGCACCCATCCCTTCAAACCACTTATGATGTAATGTAGCTTGTCTTCCTCTGCCATATTACTTACATTCAGCATCAAGGACAAAAATTCCATGGCATACTCCCTCATCGTGCCACTTTGTTTCAAGCGACGCAGTCAATCCCGTGCGATCCACGATGAATTTGTTGGAAGGAATTTTAATTCCTTCTTCAGCATCTCCCAAGTCTCAATCTTGGGCAGTCCAGCACTTTGCCCATCCGTAACTCGTGTACGCCACCATACCTTTGCATCATTCGTCAAGTACATTGGTATGGTCACCACTTTTTCATCATCCGCCACACGTGCAACTTAGAAATATTGCTCTATATCCCACAAGAAATTTTCAATGTCTTTGGTACTTCTTGCACCACCATAAGCTTTTAGCTCTGGAATCCTCAACTTAGTGCGCTTATCGCTTCTACGGGCAAAATTGTGCAATGCCATTCGAAGTTCAGCCACTTCCTCACGTAATTCTTCTTTCTCTTGGCGTACCACGGCCATTTCTGCCAGCATTGTCTCGTGTCTTGCTGCATAATCTGCCTCCAAATATGCCATTCTAGCAAGAACAGAAGAACCAACACCAATTTCAAGAGCCTGCCCAACCAGTGCTTCCAACTGCTCAACTCTTTGACGCAGTTCTGCATTTGTTCCACCAGCCATGTTCTCAAATAACCCCATGAATTCTGCCACTAATCGTCTTGTCACTACCTCGAACCTACTCCACTCTAATACCAGTTGTCATGGGGGCATTTTTAGGCAGTCTAACGTCGCATCAGCACAACAGTCAAGTCCCCCACTTGACTCAGCCTTCCCTTAACACTTAGCCAATTTATCAGCAAGTTTGGCTTAAACGAAAATTAGGTAGCAAAACAATATTAGCATTTATGGGAAAATTCCAACTTTTGCATTAATTCAGAAAATATACAATGGACCATCAATCTTGTTATAAACAATGTTCGCTCACAGCCCACTTTTGACGAAGAACACAAGTCGTCCTTGACTAACACTAAGATCAACCCAAGCCTAACCTTAGCCCCTTTTGAAACCCTTATAAACCCTCATGTTTCTCTGTTGTTTCCTATTTTTACTATGCACGAAATTGCACACCTACTTCTGCCTAAGTTAAAGGCCGTATTTATAAAATATAGGCAGCCTTTAAACTTGGCAGCACATGACACTTGTTGTCTACAGCTTTTCCACTTGTCTGGCTAAGTTAAATCGTGTTCCTAACATGTAGTTGACATCCCCAACTACTTAGGACACACTATACACGAAATAGATAATGTTACAAGCATGATCGAATCATGGGACAAAGAAGTTAAGACAATGTAACCGCCAAAACTACGCTCCATGTGTATTGCATGTGCTTCCCTTCACTTGGTCAGCTGAATTTCGTCCAACGCATGCTTTGTGCCATGCCTTAGCTCACTTTGACATTGCTCCACGGCAATGTCTCGCCCGCAATCCTCTGCCATGATTTTCCCACACTCGCCCGGTGCCGCTGGCACCCGCGCACCACCTTGGCCTAGTTTTCTGCCTTACCGATTTTCAACCTTCATTTCTCTCGTGCCATTACTTGTATTTTTTTCCCATAGCCTTGCTCTAGCTATTGAAAGCCTTTGCTATCATCTTTCCTTTCCGCTTTGCCTTAGATTAGCCCGCACATAGCAGCTACAACCCACCAGTGTTATGCCATCGACTTTGGCGTGCATGTCGTGCCATGCCGCCCAAACATTGCCCATACTGCCTCATCAAGCCTTTGCCAAGCGCCTTGCCTTTCTCAAGGCCTTGGCCAATACTTGCCCACAACACCTACCACGTCATATCAGTCGCCCGCATGATCGTTGTGCCTGAACCTAGGCCATTGACAAGGCCATCACGCCCAAATCCTTGCCACAAATGTGCCTCGCCCGATGACAAAGAGTTAGGTCCTAACAGTAGGCCATTATCCTACCATTGAAAGTTGAAAGGGCAAAAGTTTGAATGATGCATCGCCGACATGAAGGTCGTGCGATCCGTTGATTTATCATGAATCATCGCAGTACCGGGCAGAGTCCGCATCGACCTTTTATTTAATAAATGCATCCTTCTAGAAGACGTAGATACCATCAAACAAACTATAACTGATTTAAGGATTCATTCACTATTTCACAGTCTGAATTTGTTCATACTTCCAGATGCATGGCTTAATCTTCGAGACAAGCATATGACTACTGGCAGGATCAACTAGGTAGCCTTCCTCATTGATGCTAGCATCGCATGAGCGTGACCGACCCAAAGGGCACGGCTAAGCCCAAGACAAGCACGACCATCATTTGTAAGGAGCATTCTTTGGGAAGAAAGGAGCCAATGAATACCCCATGCCCATTGCATTTATCGAATCCAAGAGTCCGAGCATACTAGTCATGGACCAAGCCATCGCAAGGAGAAACGAGGACGACTTGGTACACAACTACAGCTTTTGGTTCACCCCGAACGTCGAACGTGAGAGGTGAAAGGCAACCGATTATGCTTGATAATGCCTTGGCATAAGGTATGCAACACAGAAAACTAATGCTAAACAAGCATAATTTGAGCTTGTTCCATGACTAACATGGCATGCGGGCTAGGACGTTGCTGCTCAAGCAGGGATCCAACCTAGCCACACAAGCTGAACACCACTCATATGTCGCACGTACAGTTGCATCACCGATACAAGCCAACAACAGCCCCAACACGCGACACGCGACCATATGTTGTTGCCGATACCAATGTTGCAAAGCAAAGACAAGCCCCGCAAAGCACGAATAGGGGGTTGAAGCAATGCCAAACACAACCCACGACAACTATGGTAATCGGCAATTTATTGAGCTTCGCCCCATGCGCATGACACTTTTTGGTGCTACTTGCATAACACGTTGCCATTCCATTGCAAAAATCCATCAGCCGTCACAAGCGATGTCGCCTCCCGATGTTTCCTGTAAAAACCGATGGCAATCCACATCTACTGAGCTTCGCCCCATGCACATGGAGCCTTTCGGCACTACTTGTACGACAATCCACCATTTGTTGTCAAAAGCCATCAATTGTCACGAGAGATGTTGCCTCCCGATATTGACCGCAACAACCAATGGAAATGGACATCTATTGAGCTTCGCGCCATGTGCATGTTACCTTGCAGCACTACTTGAACGATGCTCTACCGTTCGTTGTCAAAATCCATCAACTGTCACATGCGGTGCCAGACACAGCCCATAACAATCGATGGCAAACCACAACTTACTAAGCCTCGCCCCTTGCGTATGGCACCTTGCGGCGCTACTTGCACGATGATGTGCCTTTCCATTCCATAAAGTTATCAGCTACCACGAGCGATGTCGCCTCCCAATATTGCCCGCACCGACCGATGGCAATGGACATCTACTGAGCTTCACCCCATGAACATCGCACCTTGCGACGCTACTTACATTATGATCCATCGTCCGTTATCAAAAGCAATCACCTTCCATGGGCAGGTGGGGGAGGGGGGGGGGTTTACTAACATAACCCACAACAACCGATGGCAATGGGCTACTTACTAAGCTTCGCCCCATTTGCATGGCACCTTGCGGTGTTACTTGCATGACGCTTTGTCATTCCGTTGCCCAAAAGACATCAACCACCATGAGTGATATTGCCTGAAACACTCGATGGAAATCGACATCTACTGAGCTTCGCCCCATGCACACGGCGCCTTGCGGCGCTACTTGCACGACGCTCCGTGATAATAGGTGAATTTGACGATATTTATGCCCTAAATAATCATGCTTTATTGTTGTTTTGATATTGTTTATGATGAAAAAATGCTTTTATTAGTGTTGTTAGTGTGTTATAGGTATACATGAGCTAATGAAGACTAAAAGAGCAAGTTTTGGAGTCAAAAGATGGTGAAAAAGGCCAAAGTGTGGTACACGTCAAGAACTTATGTTGAAAATAGCCGGGAAGGTGTGATTCCGAGCTATATGGATGTTACAGAATGAATATAAGTGATTTGGAGCTTTGAAGTCTAAGTAAAATCTCAAGGAATTAAGCCGTGATCGAGTTCGGGGGTCAAATTTGATAAGTGTAGTACAACCGAAGAATGGATGAGGTATATTGTGCACTGTCTAGTAAATTGGACTTAACGTTTCGCTCAGAACTCCATTTTGGCTGAATAATATATTGTTGGAAAGCTAACTCAAATGGATACAACTTTCATGTTTTGCGTGTTTCCAAATTCCCAACGAAACAGGGTGAAAAACCGCAGTTTCCCCGCGACCGCGGATGAACCGCAAAAAAACAGGCTCTCTGAAGTTTACTGTTCGCGGTCCGTCCGCGGCCGCGAACGAACCGCGGAAGTCTCCGCAGCAGTAGTCCTAATTGTACTCAAACATGTTTTTTAGCCCTAAAACCTCTATATAAACCCCTAGTTCGCCCAATAGAGGCATGTTGTCGTTATTTCACTACTTTTGCAATATATTTAGTAAGAGAGAATCCTCTAAACTCCTTCTTTTTATTTTATATCAAGTATTTCTTTATGATTTCAATTATTATTCTTGTTTCTTCAAGCATGAGTAGCTAAATCCCTTTCTAAGGTTTTAATGGAACCTATTGAGTGATGAACTTATCGTTTATGTGATTACAAATTGTGACTTAGATTTCTATTTGTTCAACTTCATTCTTGTTGTAGTTAATTGGTAGAGCTCCCAATTAGCGGTGCCTATTTAGTGTGCATATCTTGGAAAAGAGTGCATATTTAGGTATATTGTTAAACAACACCACACCTAGGTTATTGGAGGAATCTATAACTTTAGGCGTAAAGACGGGGTTAGGAATACGAAGTCTTGGGTGCAATCTTATGTGAACTATTCAAATTAAAGCTAGCTAGGGTAGCTCGGGAGAGTGCACTAGTAAATTATTGTAATTGCTCGGGAGAGGGTTACGATACACATAGCGTTCATGATTGATAGAATATATTAACAATTTGTATGAGCATAACGATAAGGGATTCCATCGATAGGGAAATCAATACCTTAGTACTTCTCCATATTATTTTACCCAATATTCAATTCTTTCTTTTAAGCCTTTTTAATTCTTGCAAAGGTAGTAGTTAGTTCAAAATTCACACAAACCAATACTCGAAATTTTGGGAACTTGATTCAGAAGTATTCCTGGGTTGTGATTGGTAGGTTAATTCCCTGTGGGATCGATCTTGGACTTATTAGACCAGGTTATATTGACTACGACCGTTGCTTGGACGTGAATCAATTTTGGCGCCGTTACCGGGGAATTAACGGAATTATCAATTGCCATTGACAGAACTTCAAGATTCTTGTGTAGTCAGGTTCTTTCCACACTTTACATTGAATATTTTGATGGTTGTTGATTTGGGTACTCAGGTGCATGCCTAGAAAATCTGCAAGGACTGGAGAACTAATCAAAGGACTCTCAGACCCCGAGCAA
Source organism: Nicotiana noctiflora (assembly GCA_032618575.1). NCBI lineage: Eukaryota > Viridiplantae > Streptophyta > Magnoliopsida > Solanales > Solanaceae > Nicotiana > Nicotiana noctiflora. The sequence goes on along the minus strand of JASVEL010002677.1, from coordinate 10,909 downwards.
ACTTTCCGGGCATGTAACAAAGCCATCAAACAAATTCAACAATCTTAACAACCAATCAAACTAGACTTCGACATGGGTGACATAAACGAACAAAACCAGCAAGCCGGGTTAAATATGCAAGAAGCGCATGAGGCAACTGCCATTGTTGTGCCAGCAATTCAAGCTGAGTCTTTCCAGATTACCAGCAACATGCTACACTTGTTGCAAAACAAGGGATTATTCTCTGGGTCTCAGGTTGAAGATCCACAGCTGCACCTAAAGAACTTTCTATCAATATGCAAGACACAAAGGCAACCGAATGTAACTCTGGAAGCTATCAGATTATTACTCTTTCCGTTCTCAGGCACAGGAGCAGCACAGATATGGTTAAACTCATTCCCAATAAACTCCATTGAAACTTGGGATGAGTTAGTCAAACAATTCCACAACAAGTTTCATCCACCTAACAAGACAACTCAACAAATTGATGAGATTGTGAGCTTCAAGCAGAAACCAATGGAAACATTACATGAAACTTGGGGCAAAGTCAAGAGTATGCTTATCATGTGTCCTCATCATGGAATTCCTGAGCAGATGTTGGGCCAAAGATTCTACATGGGGCTTTCAGACACCATGAACAACATTGTATATGCTTCAGCAGGTGGGGCTTTTCTGAGCAAGACTTGGAGAGAGGGCCAAAATTTGCTAGACAAGATGGCTCAAAATTCCGGGTGGACGACCAGGAATGCTCCTATCACACCAGTGGTACAATCTGTACCTCTGGATCCATCCAACACTCTGGAGGAGATCATGGCAACTTTATTGACACAAATGAGCATCCTAACAAAGAAGGTGGAAGAATCAGGGGTCAAGCAGCAGGTTCACATAGTAGATACTACCAATGGTGGTTTATGCACATCTTGCATTAGCCAACCCATAGGTAATCCATGGGCTACAGACCAAGAACATCATCATCAGCATGAGGATATGAACTATGTGGCTAACTATGTAGGGCAGCGACAAGGTAATCAAAGCTGGGGCCAACAGGCTCCAATGCAGTATAGACCTCCCCAGGCACAATTTAATGCAGCAGGTATGAGGCCACCACACAACATGGTCCCATATCCTACACCTCAGAATTTCGGCAATCAACAGCATGGATGTCATCCACCTCCACCACCACATGGGGGTAGACATGACGATGGGTTTGCAAAGTTGAAAGCTATGATGCAGCAGGTAATTGAGTCAAATGCCAAAACAAATGACAGGATAGATGCACATGATGCCGCCATCAATAACATTGAAGTATAGGTGGGTCAGATTGCTATGTCTCTCAAAAATCATCCTCAAGGGACATTGCCTGCGGGTACACAGACAAACCCAAAGGACCAAGTCCCAAAGCAGATGATGGAAGTGACTCTGAGAAACGGTAAAAATCTTAATGTTGAGTAGGAGAACTTGAGGCAACTTGCCGGCTGAGACACTCATTCCAGTACCCATTGAACTGGATGAGTCCACAAGGTTGACAGAAGTTACAATCCATCCAGCAACTGAAAATATTGATGTGCAGCAGGAAACTGAGAAAGCAGCTGAACCGGTAGAACAGCAGATTGATGAGAAAGTGATAGAAAAAGAAAAGTCCCAAGTCACTGGGAAGAAGAGGCCTCCACCACCAATTCCCCAAAGGTTGGCCAAATACCAGAAAGAGGAGCAATACAAAAAGTTCTTTGAAATGCTCAAGCAAATCCAGGTAAACATTCCCTTAATTGAAGCTTTAAAAGAAATGTCTGGTTATGCTAAGATGATGAAGGATTTGATGTCACAGAAATTTGATTTCCAAGACTTGGCCACCGTAACACTTACCCAGACTTGTAGTGCAGTGGTCTCCGGACCCATTGCTGAGAAGCTATCTGATCCAGGTAGCTTCACCATCCCATGCACTATAGGGAATCATGCCTTTACTAAGGCTTTGTGTGATTTAGGGGCAAACATTAATCGCATGCCCTTACTCATTTATAAGAGGTTAGGCATTGGGAGAGCCAGGCCCACCTCTATGCTTTTATAGCTTGCTGACAGGACGGTTAAGCGTCCATTTAGTATTATAGATGATGTGCTTATCTAGGTTGGGAAGTTCGTGTTTCCCGCCGATTTTGTTATTCTTGATTGCAAGGTCGACGAAGAAATTCCCATAATCCTAGGAAAACCATTCCTAGCCACCGGGAGAGCCATAATTGATTGTGAAACTAGGGAACTCAAGATGAGGTTGAATGATGAGGAGATCATCTTCAATGTGCAAATATCCATGAGGCGCCCTAGTGAGTTCGCAAATTGCTCTCTCATTGATGTGGTTGATGTGATAGTGGAGACCGACGATGCAGAGTTGACCATTGAAGATCCACTTCAAGCATGCCTGATGAACATGGAAGAGGTAAATGGTGAATGTTTAGCTGAATGGGTACTATCTCTGGAAGGTGAGGGATTTTGGGAGAGAGAGCTTGAATTCGAGCCTCTACACTTAGAGAAAAGAGAGACCCCGCCTGCAAAGCCATCCATAGAAGAGCCACCAAAGCTTGAGCTTAAACCACTACCATCACATCTCAGGTATGAATTTCTAGGTCCTAACTCCACTTTACCTGTTATTATCTCATCTAGTTTGCTAGATGTGCAGGCTCAAAAGCTATTACAGGTACTCAAGGAATTTAAAGCTGCCAATGGTTGGACCATGGCAGACATAAAGGGGATCAGCCTTGCATACTGCATGCACAAGATTCTCCGGGAAGAGGGGCACAAACCTTCCAGGAAACGGAAAAGAAGGCTGAACCCGAATATGAAGGATAGAGTGAAAAAGAAAGTGATAAAGTGGCTAGACACGGGGTAGATCGCAGGTAAGGTTTCTCACCCTTCTGTGCTATACATGTATTATTATGCTATGAGGACATGGCATGATTTTAAGTGTGGGGTGGGAGAATTATCTTGTATATAGTAGATGTAGCTGTAAATTATATTAGCTGGCTTGGCCCGATGATGGACACTTGGCGACAGGTTTCTTAAGGGTCTAAGTCGGAATAAAAACACAAAAAAATCAAAAAATTTGAAAAAATCCAAAAATATGAGTAGAGGACTCTTCTTGATGATGGACTATTTAGGAAAAGTATTCTTGAGGGAAGTAGTCAACATAGGGATTTTTCTTTCTTTTATTTTCTTTTTCTAGGTAGTGTATCATCTCCCCCTTGGTTTTTCTTTTGACCACGGTTCTTTTCCAAGGGTTTTTATTTGAACCGGGTTAGGTAGATTTTTCTTTTCTTAGGATTAGAGGACAAAGGGTAACATGTAACCCCAAGTATGCACATCAGCAAAGCTTAATTGAACTTGAGAATGTATTATCTAAGCTTGACTGTAGATTCTAAATATGCCTTAAATTGCACAATACAACTTGCTTGAACATTGATAGGACTTTGTAGATAAACCGGATTCTAAATGAGTTGCATGCTATGTGTGTGTGAGATTTTACTTACATTATATGTTTTACATGATACCTAGAGCTTACCCTGTGTGTTTGCAAAGCGAAATAGAAGTTGTTTGGTTGTAGAAAGGATAGAGGCATTTCTTTGTGTAACCCCATATACCAAAAGACATGAATTCACCCATACATTATATCTTAGTTAACCCATTTGAGCCTAAAGCCTATTCTTTGATAACCCTTTAATGTTCATCAAATATGTATAATGTTCTACTTTACCTCCTAGAAGCACTTGTATTGTAATAAATATGCAAAAGTTTAAGTGTAGGGTGAAGCGAAATTGAAAAAGGAAAAATCAAGAATTAATGGCAGAAAATAGTGAACTGGCCAAAATAATGTTGCAAAGCAATGAGAAAAAGAGCTATATCACTGTATATATGAAAATTACAAAGGCCAGTTACACCAACAAAAGAAAAGTGGGGATTAAAAGCAAATAAATGTGAAGGAATGTTTATGGGAGACATAAGGAAGATAACTAAAAAGGGAAGTTGTGAAAATAAAAAGAAAAGTGCTTAGGGAGGCTAGTCACTATAACCAAAAGTATCCTACCCATCCCATAGCCAACATTACAACCCTTAAAGACCTCTTGATCTATGATTAAATAACTCGATTAGTGGAGTATTACACTAGGGGCAAGCCTATGGTGTGTCTGTATGCATATGAATGTTCTTTGTTGAGAGTGAGTGAATTTTTCCAATATTTATAAGTTCCATGTTTTTGAATTGTTGATGTGTGGGAACTTCTCTCAATAAATTTTGTGAGGGCATGTAATTCAAGAGGAAGAAGGTAAATTTGCATGTTTTTGGTAATAAGTAGAGTAAGCAATAATGTGATGGCATGAGAGTTTACGATTAGGTAAGGATTGTGCATATCTTAGGTTAATCATGAAAAATAGCTTTTGTGACATAATTCTGGGGAGACATAAATAAAATTGGCCTAAAGTGTGATTAAGGTTGCTCGAGGACGAGCAAAGGTTTAAGTGTGGGGTATTGATAATAGGTGAATTTGACTATATTTATGCCCTAAATAATCACGCTTTATTGTTGTTTTGATATTGTTTATGGTGACAAAATGCTTTTATTAGTGTTCTTAGTGTGTTATAGGTACACATGAGCTAATGAAGACTAAAAGAGCAAGTTTTGGAGTCAAAAGATGGTGAAAAAGACCAAAGTGTGGTACAAGTCAAGAACTTATGTTGAAAATAGTTGGGAAGGTGTGATTCCGAGCTATATGGATGTTATGGAATGAATTTAAGTGATTTGGAGCTTTGAAGTCTAAGTAAAAGCTCAAGGAATTAAGCCGGGATCAAGTTCGGGGGTCAAATTTGATAAGTGTAGTACAAGCGAAGAATGGATGAGGTATATTGTGCACTGTCTAGTAAATTGGACTTAACTTTTCGCTCAAAACTCCATTTTGACTCCATAATATATAGTTGGAAATCTAACTCAAATGGATACAACTTTCATGTTTTGAGTTTTTCCAAATTCCGAACGGAACAGGGTGAAAAACCGCAGTTTCTCCGCGACCGCGGATGAACCGCGAAAAAACAGGCTCTCTGAAGTTTACTGTTCGCGGTCCGTCCGCGGCCGCGAACGAACCGCGGAAGTCTCCGCAGCAGCAGTCCTAATTGTACTCAAACGTTGTTTTTAGCCCTAAAACCTCTATATACACCCCTAGTTCGCCCAATAGAGGCATGTTGTCTTTATTTCACTACTTTTGCAAGATATTTAGTAAGAGAGAATCCTCTCAACTCCTTCTTTTTATTTTATATCAAGTATTTCTTTATGGTTTCAATTATTATTCTTGTTTCTTTAAGCTTGAGTAGCTAAATCCTTTTCTAAGGTTTTGATGGAACCTATTGAGTGATGAACTTATCGTTTATGTAATTACAAATTGTGGCTTAGATTTCTATTTATTCAACATCATTCTTGTTGTAGTTAATTGGTAGAGCTCCCAATTAGCGGTGCTTATTTTGTGTGCATAACTTGGAAAAAATGCATATTTAGGTATATTGTTGAACAACACCACACCTCGGTTATTGGAGGAATCTATAACTTTAGGCGTAAAGACGGTTAGGAATAACGAAGTCTTGGGTGCAATCTTAAGTGAACTATTCAAATTAAAGCTAGCTAGGGTAGCTCGGGAGAGTGCACTAGTAAATTATTGTAATTGCTCGGGAGAGGGTTACGATACACATAGCGTTCATGATTGATAGAATATATTAATAATTTGTATGAGCATAACGATAAGGGATTCCATCAATAGGGGAAATCAATACCTTAGTCCTTCTCCATATTATTTTACCCAATATTCAATTCTTTCTTTCAAGCCTTTTTAATTCTTGCAAAGGTAGTAGTTAGTTCAAAATTCACACAAACATATACTCGAAATTTTTGGAACTTGATTCGGAAGTATTCTTGGGTTGTGAAAGTTGTAATTGGTAGGTTAATTCTCTGTGGGATCGATCTTGGACTTATTAGACCAGGTTATATTGACTGCAACCGTTGCTTGGACGTGAATCACTCCGCCATTCATTGTATAAATCCATCAGCTGCCACGAGCGATGCCAGACACAACCCGCAACAACCGATGGCATCGGCAACTTACTAAGTTTTACCCCATGTGCATGGTACCTTGTGGTGCAACTTGCACGTTCTTTGCCGTTCCATTGCTAAAATCCATCAGTTGCCAAAAGCGATGTCGCCTCTAGATTTTGCCCCCAATATCTAATGGCAATCGACACATACTAATCTTCGCCCCATGCACATGGCACCATGCGGCGCTACTTGCATGATGTTCCAACATTTGTCGCCAAAAGTCAATGTTTGCCACGAGCGGTGCCACCCCCAGGCATGCTACAAGCCCACACGAGTACTTGCTGGCATGGTTTGTGAACTTCGGGGATGTAGCATAGGCAATCCATGCATGCCCTCTATGCCCACGCCACATGCCAATGTTCCTCATGCCAGCTCGCACTGCTTGGTAACAAGCACCTCAGTTGCCTTTCAACACCTCTACTCCCATTATATATATACTTTAAAAAAAACTCAAGTTTTAGGAGTAGACATGTTTTGTCCAGAGAGTCATAATGGAGTTGTACAACACCAAATAGCATAAACCAAGGTACAACTTAGCTAATATATTCACAAATGACTTTTAAAAATAGTGAATGATATTTTTTACAAAAAAAAAATATTTTTATATTTTTATTTTTATTATAAAATAAAAAATACAAGAAAAATAGGAAAATTATTATAAAAATAGCAAAAACAATGGAGAAATTTTCCAATACATCTAGTAATAATATTACACATAGAAGAGTAAATATTTTTATAAAAAAGCAAACATAAAAACTATTTTAAATTACAAAAAATTCATAAAAACTAATACAAAATAGGTAAAATCCATAATATTATTATAAAACCATATGGATATCCAACAACCATTAATCATGAGAAACTTCCATTGCCGCAAATGCCATAAGTGATTCCGACTTCAAAACGCCCGCGCCAACCATCAAGTGTCGACCAACCGTCGCTGGTCGCTACCACTTAAACCACTACTACTTTCCACCACTGCCACCAACGACAACCAACATCATTGTGCTTGACATATTGCTAAGCATTGCCTAGCACTAGACATTGAGCAGCATGGAGTGGCATGGAGCGACGTGGTGCGACTTGGTACGATGTCGTGCCATGGCCACGTCCTGCCATGTCCTGCGATGTCTTGCCACGTCATGACCCATTCCATGGCCATGTCCTGCAATTTCATGACATGTCCTGAGATGTGCCATGGTCATGTCTTGACACATCCTGACCCGTGCCATGCCCACATCCTACCATGTCTTGCAACGTCTTGACACGTCCTGATATCTGTCATGGCCATGTCATGCGACGTCCTGACACGTCCTCACCCGCACCATGCCCACGTCCTACCATGTCCTGACACATCTTGTGGCATCCTGAAGATTGCCATGGCCAGGTCCTGATACGTCCTAACCATGGCCATGCCCACGTCCTACCTTGTCATGTGACGTACACATCATGTGGCCACATCTTGCGACATCCTGACACGTCCTTACTCATGCCATGGCCACGCTCTGCCAATCCTTCGACTTCCTGACATATCCTGACATGTGCCATGGCCATGTCCTGACACGTCCTGACCAGTGCCATGCCCACGTCCTGCCATGTCCTACAACGTCTTAACACGTGCCATGGCCACACATTGCCATGTCCTTCAACGTCCTGGCATGTCCTAAAACGTGCCATGGCCATGTCTTGACACGTCCTAACCCATACCATGCCCACGTCCTGCCATGTCCTACGATGTCCAGATCCGTGCTAATGCCACATCCTGCCATGTCATGCGACGTCCCGATAGGTCCTGACATGTGCCATGGGCATATCTTGCAATGTTCTGACACGTTCTGACATGTGCCATGCCTACGTCTTGCCATGTCTTGACATATTCAATGGAGTCATAAAGAGTTCTATGGCCATGTCCCGACCATGGCCATGCCCACATCCTGCCATGTCCTGTAACATCCTGACATGTCATGTGACCACGTCCTATGACGTCCTGACAAGTCTTGACCCATGCCATTGACACACCCTGCCATGTCCTGCGACGTCCTGGCCCATTCCATGCTCACATCCTACCAAGTCCTGTGACGTCCTGACTCGTCCGGTGGCTATATGCTGTGATGTCCTGACAAGTCTTGAACAGTTCCATGGCCACGTCCTGCCATGTCTTGCTCCTAACACATCTTGACACGTGTCGTGGCCATGTCCTGTCACATCCTGACACGTCCGGACCAGTGCCATGCTGATGTCTTGCCATGTCCTAACACGTCATGTGGCATCCTGATAAGTGCCATGGCTATGTCCTGACACATCCTGACTTGTGCCATGCCCACGTCCTGCCATGTTCTACGACATCCTAACATGTCATGTGGCCACGTCCTGCAACTTTTTCGCACGTCCAGACCCATGCCATGGCTACTCCCTGCCATGTCGTACGACATCCTGACACATCTTGACATGTGCCATGGCCATGTCTTGAAACTTCCTAACATATGCCATGCCCATGTCCCTCCATGTCCTGCGACATCTTGACATATCTGGTGGCCATGTCTTGCAACATCCTGACAAGTCATGTCCCATGCCATGGCCTCATCCTACCATGTCTTGCGACGTCCTGACACATCTTGACACAAGCTATGGCCATGTTCTGTGATGTGGCGTCCTAAAGACTGCCATGGCCATGTCCTGACACGTACTGACCATGGCCATGTTTCGACACGTACTGACTATGGCCATTTCTTGACACATCCTAACCATAACACGTCCTGTGGACATGTCCAGCAATGTCCAGACACGTCCTGAACCATGCTATGGCCACGACCTGCCATGTCCTGCGACGTCCTGACAAGTGCCACGGCCATGTCCAGACACGTCTGACCCGTGCCATGCCCATGTCCTGCAATGTCCTATGATGTCTTAACACGACCTATGGCCATGTCGTGCAACATTCCTAGACGTCCTGATGCATTCCATGCCCACACCTTGCCACGTCCTGACACGTCCTGAATGATGCCATGGCCATGTCCCGACACGTCCTTACTCGTGCCTTGGCCAAGCCTTGACTCATGCAATTTCGATGCTTGTAATGCATTGCCACTTGGCATAGGCCTTAGCCTTTCAAGCGACGCCCCGATGATTGCAATTAACAAGCGACGCCTTGTGTTGAGCCACTCAAGCGACACCTTACCATGCCCTTGGCCTATTAAGTGACACCTTGCGCTGCGCCTCTCAAGCGACGCCTTGCGCTGCGCCTCTCAAGCGATGCCCTACCATGCCTTTGGCATAGGACTTGGCCTCTCAAGTGATGCCTTACATTGTACTATGGCCACGCCTGCGGTGCATTGGGCCTTGGCCTATCAAGAGATGCCCCAAAAAATAACTATTTTCACACTTGCCTTGTCCTCAAACCGCGACGCATAAAAAAGCCCTCAACTTGCCAACTTGTATTAGCACACCACCCTCAGCCTCAGAAGCGAAAGCACTCAACTTGCAACATTGTATTGGCACATCACCCCTTGGCATAGGCCTCGGCCTCGTAAGCAACACAGCGAGAAATCTCTAGTAGTATATTGACATATAGCCTTTCCCTCGACATGACTAAGTGTCAGGTCCCATAATCCACCTAATACACAAATAGTATACGTCCCAAGGTCTTAAGGACTTGTACGGTTTTCCAACACTTAGTGTATTATTTAGCATCAAGGGAGGACCAATCCTCTTTTTGGAAAAGTAAGAAATTGATTGGATTGGATGGGGAGGGACGAAATGGAGCGACAAAGGGCTGAATCTTAGTGGATCATGGCAACAAAGTTGCTCTTCCACTTACAATACCCCATCGCGTATTTAAGTCATCTACAAAGGATTCTACTCACCGCTCAATGGAAATTGTACTTCAAGGTGGCCACTGCAGCTTTTCCGTCGCGATGACTTGGCCAATAATACGTGCCCTTGGCGGCCAATGGCTCCTACTACGGGTCAGTAAGCAGATGGTGTGCGTCACTTCTAGCCCGAATTCTGACTTAGAGGCATCCATTCATAATCTAGTGCATGGTAGCTTCGCGCCACTGCATTTTCAACCAAGTGCGATGACCAATTGTGTGAATCAATGGTTCCTCTCGTACTAGGTTGAATTACTATTGCGACACTATCATCAGTAGGGTAAAACTAACATGTCTCATGATGGTATAAATCCAGATCACGTTCCCTATTGGTGGGTTACCAATCCAACACTTGGTGATTTCTGCTTCGCAATGATAGGAAGAGGCAACATCGAAGGATCAAAAAGCAACGTCGCTATAGACTCTTGGTTGCCATAAGTCAGTTATCCTTGTGGTAACTTTCTAACACCTCTAGCTTTAAATCCCGAAGGTATAAATGTTCCTTAGGCCACGCTTTCACGGTTTGTATTTGTCACGCCCCAAATTAAGGGACATGACCGGCGCCTGACCGAGTAGCCCCAGCCAAGTGGACCTGGGTGCCTTTCTATCCCACGCGTTACCCCTATGTTGTTTATTACTCATAAGCTATAGATCTTACCAATTATAACTGAATTCACATTGTACAAACATAACCACACGATTAATTCATTAACAAGTTTTTAATTTTCACAACGCCCGACATAATATATACATAAGACTGAAATCCCAGAGTTTACATGTCTACGGAGCCTCTAGGATACCAAGGATAGTACAATACTTGCTAGTGACAAGGCTCTGGCTATACCTTACAAAATCAAACTAAAGTCTAAAATAGAAATGGCATGAGCCACACAGGGCCCCGAGAAGGAAAAGGGTTCACCAAAACGAGCAGTGGAAGATGAAAG